>CAUYRH010002273.1:0-32962 GCA_963574655.1 Perodicticus potto
TCTAGATTTGGTTGGAGATTTCAGATATTTCATTCTGGAAAAAGTCTATTCACAGACATAAGTGCTACCAAAGATGGTTGCCATTTTGAGTGCATGGTTCCTGAGATTAGGATATGTCTCAGGGGGAGAGATGCATAGAAATTAGGAAGGCTGTTTGACTTGAATGCATCTTTCAGAGTCACAATTCTGCAGTTCAGCCAGTTCCATTTGGTAAATTGTATCCACATTTTCTTTCTTTCTTTTTTTTTTTATTTCAAGATACTTTATTAAAACAGGTCTCAACACTAAGCTTTTGGCCCATTCTGCCACTGTACAAGCTACAAATGCTTGCTGAGCAGCAGAGGGGTGCTCTTTCATAGCATGTCTGAAAAGTGAATAAAAATCCATCTAAAAAAATATTCAAATAGTTTCCATAGGACCACAGATAAATGTGACCCCATCTCCTAATCTTACATATTGCTGCAACTGTGCCAACCCTCCTCTTACAAAGACATTTCAAAACTAGTAATAATTAAGTTAAATGGTCCCCCCAAATCCCTTAATTCAAGCTAAACTCACAGTTAACAGCTACAGAATGATATCTACATACTAATACTAGCTAAAGCACAAGTTGCTGGGTGACATTTCATTCCACTTTCCCAAGTACAAGACACAGGCAGAGTGCCAACATCCTGCTCTTCTACTTTGGGTAGGTAGTCAGGGTTCTGGATTTGTTGCACAAGTTGCCACATCGGTCCTGACATCACATAGTAGATAGCCTCTGGAATCCATTGAAAGTAGAAGCAGCAGCTACAGTGTAAGCACCCATATTTTCAAAGATGCCCACATCCATTTCTGGCAGGTCACAGCGCTCAACTATCCAGTCAAGGCCATTGCATGTTGGTCCCCATATGCTGGATGAATACTTCTCATCTGGTTTAGGTCTCTTTTGCAGAAGAGGCTTTACATAAGCATGATCCTAAAGGATGCAATTAAAAGATCCATATGCTCCATCATTGATGTTATACATAAAGGTTTGTTCACTGGACTTATCTTCATCATCAGAGCCTATCTGTTCCTTTAATGTTTTTGGCAATGATATTAACTGCAAGTGTGAAGGCTGATGCAACATATCTGCCTGGCTCAGCTATGATTCTCACTCCAGAGTCTGATGGAAAGTACTTGTCCAATGCAGTACTTGTCCAACCCAATGCTGGGTTGATTACACCAGTGATCTCTTCAAATCTAAGCTTCACATCCTCAGATTCAGGAAAGCCACCACCAATATCAAGCAGGTACATGCCGAAACCAACCTCAGCTCCCATGTCAAAGACACAGTGGGCATCAGAGATTGCCTGCATGAAGGTCTCGGGATCAGTACAGCCACTTACTACGTGGAAGCTGACACCAATATTTAGCTCTTTTGCCTGTTCCAAAAGAAGTCTGCTGGTTTTGAGCGTGGCATCAAATTTAACACTGAATTAACAGACTGCTTTGGAGTCATCAGTGGCAATCTGCAAAACCATCTTGGCCTTTGGATGTGCTCTGGCAACTTTCATCAACTCAACTTCACTGTCAAAAGTCATCATTTGGACCCAATTATTGGCAACATATTTAATTTGAGACACTTGTTTACAAGGATTTGCATAGATAATCCTTTCTGGAGGCACCCTGAGACTTTGTATCAATTGTATTTCAGTCTTGCTAGCACAGTCAAATCCTGTCCCAATGGCAGTGAGGGTCTTCATAATGGCTCTACTGTCATTACATTTGACTGCATAAAAGGGAGTGACACGAGGAAGAGCTTTGAGCAATCTTCGGTGTTTCTTCAGAAAATCTCTGAGGTCTGCTACATAGAAGGCATCCTTATCATCAGAAGAGGTAACTTCATTGATTTTTTGGTCCAGAATGTCCTTGGCAGTAAAACCTTCATCAAGCAAGTGGCAGTCAAACTCTTCATTACTAATGTTGTTCATGGTTTCTTGATGTTTCTTTGAAAAACTAAGAGATGGAATTTAAAGAAACACTTCCAGCTTCTCACAAAGGCAATTCTCTAGGAATTCTGAATCCCACTGTGCGTGTCCTCTGAGCAACAGTGGAAACATTCTTAGAGCATCCGGGCACCGCAGGTCAGCCCCATGGTGAAGCCGGAAAGCCACCACCAGCGCAGAGTTGGAGCCGGAGCTAGAGCCTCAGGAGTGTTCGGCCACCTCCACTGCACTCATCAGCACCTGGCTCCCACTTGCCAGAGATGCCGGCCTTAGGTGGCACTGGAGCAGCTGGCAGAGGGGCGGCCAGGGCGGCAACTTCAGGGACTGACCTCCACATTTTCAATGTCAAAAGAAAATGGGTTATGTATACACTGGATACTTTTTCTTCCATTCTTGAGATACTTTGCTAACAGCAGTACTATGAAGCTAATTTATAGTTTTCATATGAAGGCTATAACCCAATTACAGCACAAGAAGATGGGGAAAGGGGTGAGGGAGGGAAGGGGAAGGGGAGGGTGTGTGGAGAGAGGGCAAATGGTGGGATCACACTTATGGTGCATCTTAGAAAGGACAGGTGAAATCTACTAAATACAGAGCACAAATGTTTTTACACAATAAACGAGAAAATCCCATGAAGGTTATGTCAAACGGTTGGATGAAAATATTTCAGATTGTATATGAAACCCACACACTGTACCCCATGATTGCGCTAATGTACACAGCTATGATTTAATAAAAATAAATAAAAAGAAAATAGGTTATGGAAAAGCTGTATGTCCTGTTCATGGAGATGAAGCTCTTTAAATCTAAATTGGAAATCCTTTTGCAACTTTTCCAGTGAATCCACACATGTTTTGTTTGGGAATGCAACTAATGGTTTTTCCACTAACAGATTTTGAGGCCCCAGGATGAGTCTGCTGCTAAATAGGACAGGCAGTGAAGGCAAAAACACTCAGTGGGCCGGATAAATGTCCTCGGCAGGCCGCATGTGGCCTGTGGGCCATAGTTTGAGGACCCCTGCTCTAGAAGAATACTATAGCTAGAGGCTGTTTAACCTGACTTGTTCATAGTGAAACTCAGTTTCCTAAAGATCACATCATTCTTTTCTAAAGGCTCACAAACCATTTGTTTGGTAATAGAAACTTTCCATAAATCCAGATAACTAAACTATCATTTTTAAAAAGCAATATATTATAGAAAATACAAATTGGTAGTACCTCCTGTTTTCTGCTTTCTTTTACCACTAAGAGTAACTCTGAGATAATGTTCAACTCAACAAACATTTATTAAATATCCACAATATACAAAGTACTAAACTTGGTTAAACAGAGGAAAAAGATTCAACCTTCATTCTTGAGGAGGTTACACTTCAATAGGGAAATATAAAATAACTATAAAATGATATAAAACAAGCACTTTAACAAAAATGTAATAAATCCTATGGGAGCCCAGGAAGGAGAGTCCAAATTCCAGCTGCACTGTAAATGCTTTTAATAAGTAATTTTGGGACTATATCTTGGCTAAATATTTTAATTCCTTTAAAATAATTTGGTTAGCTCTCTGTGATTCTGAACTTTTAAATCTATCTTCCTCTGTTTTAACTTTTGAATTTTCCAAATCATTCTCTTTCCTTGAGAAAAAGAGACCATTTACTAGGTGTCAATAAAGAATAAATCTAGAATTAGCACACATAATGCAGTACTTACTGAATACATAAAAATACATTTAGGATATAAAAAGTTCTGCCAATAAAATACCATAAAAATTGCTACTTTCATTGTAATTTCTTTTATTGAAATCCACCCAGTTTGGCTGCTTGAATATTAATTTATGAATGTTTTAAATGGGTGCCTCTACTATCTTTTTGTGTGCTTTTTAAATCCCTTTTATGGAAACTAAAATAAAGGCATGGAACATTCAGGGTATAAAATAGAAAAGAAACTGTGCCAAAACTGTATTTTAAAAGACTCCAGTAAAATTTAACATTTTATCAGATTCCTAGGCAGAAGAAAGGAAGAAATTAGCCATTAATTTCTAGGACTGCTACAATGTACATATACCTCAAAAAAAAAAAAAAAAAGAAAAAAAAATCAAGTGTATTAAAAAACTGAGCTACATACAAAGTGAGATAAAGAATCCTAAACAATAATCAGAGAAATGTAAAATAAAGGAAGCTGAAGGCATATTTCACAATTAAATTAGCAACATTGCTTCTTGCTGGTGAAGTTACAATATACCTAATATCCTATTGATAAAGTGCTTAACCACTTCTGGGAAATATAATAAAATGGAAAAGACAGACATACTTCAAAGATATTGCAGGTTTGATTCCAAACCATTGCAATAAAGCAAATATTGCAATAAAATAAGCCACAATTTTTTGGCTTCCCAATGCAAGTAAGTTATATCTACACTATCATGCAGTCTTTAAGTGTGCAATGGCATTATGTCTTTAAAAAATGTACATATCCCACAACTAAAAAAAAAAAAATCTTGCTAAAAAAATGTTAATGATCATCTGAGCTTTTAGTGAGTTTCAGTCTTTTTTGCTGGTGGAAAGTCTGCCTCAGTGTTGATGGCTGCTGATGGACCAGAGTGGTGGCTGAGAAAGGCTGGAGTGACTGTAGCAATTTCTAAAAATAAGATGAGTGAAGTCTGACACACTGATTGACTCTTCCTTCAATAAAAGACTTCTGTATGAGGGAGCAGAGCAAGAAGGCAAACTAGAAACATCTCCTTACTAGCTGCATGTGGTGAGACAAGGGAAAGAAAACTCCACCTCTGGCTGAGGAAACCCACCCAGAGACATCACCCAAGGGGCACAGTGAAGCAACAATGGACTACAGGAGGTCTCAAGCTGAGAAGGTGAGTGTTTGGGAATGGGTGGGCCAAACACCCACTCTTCATATCTTTTGTAAAATGTTTGGGTTTTTTCCTCACTTTCTCATTAATTGCCTTTATTGTCTTTGCCACCTGTATTTTAATTCCCTTTCTGTCATTTCCATTAATTCTTTATAGGCAGAATCCTCTATGGTAGTTGCCTTAGAGGCTAGCCTACCAATGGAGGACTGGGGACAAGAAAAGGCTATCCTGAAATGTTTTGATTTGGGGCTAAATTGCTTGCTGGAGCAATCTTAGGAGGCTTAAGCTAGTGGGTGGATTCAAACAATGTCCAACAGCTGAGACCAAATACTAGAGGGGTAGATCTCCCATTGGCTTGGCTGCTAACTGGGAGTTGCCATTGTGGGAAGGCTGTGTGGGAGAAACAATCCATAGAGTCCTACTGCATGGCTACTTCTGGCAAGCCTGCTGAGCTCAGGCATTTGGAGTGAGCAGAGAGGCCCCAGGAATTGTTGTCAGAGGGCACTGTGTGATGGGCCTCCAAAGTAATCTGCTAAGAGCTTTAGAACCCCAATCCTGCAGGGACTGAGTGCTGATGAAGCAAATAGGCCCTGATGAGGGCAACTAAGTCAGGAAGACAGGACCTGATCTCCTCCTCTGCAACTAGAATGTGGCTTCCAACTGTAATTGTTCACATCAAAACAGCATATTTTCTCCATCTCCCAACACCACAGCACCATCTGGTATCCAGGCAATATTTTGTAACATATATACATACATTCACACACAGACACACACACACACACACACACACACACACATATACTTCTTTGTGGGATTTTTGTGTTTGGTTATATTTTTATTTTTTCATTTTTACTTTCTTTAATAGGAAAGGCTACCCCATTTTTGTTATAGTTTTCCAGCCCCTTATAGTCCCTCTTTCCTTTTTATTTCTCTCTTTTTTTCTTCCTTTTTGTGGAGAATTTTCTACTTTCCTCATTCTTCCCCCACATAAATTTCTCATACAACAGCTATTCCTTTTTTATTTATCTTATATAAATGTATTTAATTTTCTTTATCTATTTTTTTTTTCTCATTGCGGGGGGGTCACTGCATTGGTCTGGCTCAAGGAGGTCATGAACTCCTTGACTCCATGATGAGACTCCATGATGAGTCTCCAGTGTCCTTCTAGTTTTTGCCTTTGTAAAAACAGTATTGGCAGATGCACACTGTGCCATAGTGCTGAATTTTTAATTTTTATTTATTTTTTATTTTGTTTTTGTTTTGTTTCCTGTTCCATATTTGGAAAAGGTGGGTTTTGCTTTTTCCCAGGCTAGGAAGGAGCTCCTGACTTGAAGGGACCCACCCAACCCAACTCCCCAAAATCTGAGGGCTGCAAATGTGGCCAAAGTACCCTGCTAAACACCTCCATTCCTCTTGTCACTCTTTTTGTTTTCTTTCAGCCTCCCTTTTTTTGTTTTCTCTTCGTTCTCCCTTTTTGATCTTTACCCTTCTCTTCCTTTTGCCCTTATACCAAAAGGCCACTTCAATACCTAAGCTCAGAGACAAGGTAATTTAAAGCAAAGGAGATAATAAAAAGGAAAAAGTAGGGGAAGGAAGTAAACAAGAAGAAAACACACATAAGGAGGAACCAACAGAAAAATTCTGGTAACACAAAAACCAAATAGAGCAATCCCCCCAAGGAACCATAAGGCAACTACCATAGAGGATTGTGCCTATAAAGAATTAATGGAAATGACAGAAAGGGAATTTAAAATATAGGTGGCAAATACAATGAAGGCAATTAATGAGAAAGTGAGGAAAAAACCCAAACATTTTACAAAAGATACGAAGAATATAGAAAGGCTGTGGCGAAGCTTAAGGAATTAAAGGAGCCAATCAGGGAATTTAAAGATGCAATAGAAAGTATCAATAACATATTAGACCATGGAGAAGAAAAGAATATCAGAGCTAAAGGATAAAGCTCATGAGCTAACCCAGGTAATTAAAGAAGAAGAAAAGAAGAGAGAGAAAGCAAAACATTTGCTCAGAGAATTGTGGGACTTCACAAAGTGTTTAAACATATGAATTATAGGCGTCCCTGAAGGTGAAGAGAGCATCCCAAAGGAATGGAACCCCTTCTAGAGGATATCATAAATGAAAATTTCCAAAGTTTCACTAAAGATTCTGAAACACTCCTTTTAGAGGGATATTGAATCCTGTGTCATCTCAACACAAACAGAGTATCTCCAAGACACACTGTAATAAGCCTTTCCAAAGTCAACACAGAAAAGAAAATCCTCAGGAAGCCAGGAGTAAGTGCCAACTGACCTACAAAGGCCGATCCATCAGGGTGACAGTGACTTCTCAGCTAAAATTTTCCAAGCCAGAAGAGAATGGTCATCTACCATTATCCTTCTTAAAGAAAATTATTTTTAGCCCAGAATTCTGTGTCCTGCTAAACTAAGCTTCAAAATCAATGGAGAAATCAAATCATTTACTGATATGCAAGCATTAAGGAAATTTGCCACAATAAAACCAGCTCTATAGGAAATACTTAGACCTATCCTCCATACTGACCATCACAATGGACCACCAGTAAAGTAAACACCCAGAAACTGAAGGAGAAAGCCTAACTTCCACAATGGCACAAAAGATAAAACAAAGCAATGGACTTTCATAGAATAAGGTGAAGAGAACCCCACTATACTTATCAGTTCTCTCAATAAATGGGAATGACTTGAACTCTCCACTGAAAAGGGAGTGTCTGATTGATTGGACCCAGGAAGCTCAAAGATTCCCAAATAGTTCTTAATATAAAAAGGTCCTCTCCAAGGAACACTGCAATCAAAATATCAAAAGTCAAAGACAAAGAAAGAATTCTAAAAACATCAACAGAAAAAAGACACATAGACTAAAAGTTAATTTTTCAGCAGAAACTTTATTAGCCAGGAGAGTTTGAACTGATATATTCAAAGTGCTGAAAAAGAAAAAATCTCTGCTAGACAAGATTATGCTCAATAATGCTATCCATTTCCTATATGAGGAAGAAATAAAGTCTTTTCTAGATAAGCAAAAACAAATAATTCATCACCACTAGAGTGGGTTTATAAGCAATTCTTAAGGGAGTCCTACATCTGAAAGCAAAAGAATGATAACTACCTTCATTAAAACATACAAATGTATAAAATTCAATGGCATAGCAGATATACAAATGAGAAAGAGAAAGGAATCAAATCTTATCACTACAGAAAAACATCAAACCACAAAGATAAATTGTAAAGAAAAAAAGAAACAAACAACATATGAAACAACCAGAAAACAAATATATTTTTAGCAAAAAAAAGTCTACATCAAAAAGTAGATTTCAAATAAACAACCCAATAATGCACCCCTATACAAGCAAGAACCAACCAAACCAAAAATCAGTAGAAAGAAAAAAATATTAAATATCAGAGCAGAAAGAAACAAAATATAGAGAAAAAAATACAAAAGATCAAAACAAAAAGTTGTGTTTTTTAAAAAGATAAAGTTGACAAACCATTGACTTAATTAGCTAGATAAAAAGAAAGAGGACCCAAATAAATGAAACCAGAAGTGGAAAAGGGAACATAACCGATGCTATAGAAATACTAATGATTATTCTAGAGACTATTAGTAATATATGCCAACGAACTGGAAAACCTAAAAAATACAGATAAATTTTTATACATAAACTACCAAGACTGAACTAGTAAGAAACAGAAAACCTGGACAGACCAATAACAAGTAACAAGACTGAATCTATAATAAAAAGTGAGCTAAGGACACAAATAGGCATTTTTCAGAAGAAGACAAACAATGGTTAAGAAAAGGCAGTGAAAAGGGAACTCTTATCAAATGTTGGTGGGTACATAAATTAGTACAACCTCTATGGAAAACAGTATGGAGAGTTCCCAAGGAATTAAAAATAGAATTACCATACTATCCAGCAAGATACCTGGTATGATTAATGCAGCACTATTCACAACTACAAAAATATGGAATCAGCTTAAATGTCCATCAATGAATGACTGAATTTTAAAAAGTACTATATATGCACAATGAAATACTATTCAGATGTAAAAACTAAAGAACGAAATGTCTGTAGCATCAGCATGGATGGTACTGGAAGCTATTACCTTAAGTGAAATAACTCAGAAAAACAAATATCGCATGTTCTTACTTATAAGCAGAAGCTAAATAATATTTATACATAGAATCAGAATGTGGAATGATGAACAATGGAAACCCAGAGGGGTTGTGGGAGTCAAGAGGAGCAGATGATTGGAATCTGTGTGGTAAGTATAATGTGTGCTACCTCAGTGATGTACACACTGAAGGCCCAGACTTTACCATAATACAATATATCGATGCAGCACAATTGCACTTATACAAATAAAAAATAAATGGGGAAAAAAGTCTCCTAACAAAAAACATCCCAGGAAAAGTTGGCTTCACTGCAGAATTCTACCATACTTTTCAGGAAAACAAACACAGTTCTACTCAAAATATTCCAGAAACCTGAAGGGGATGGGACTCTTCCAAACTTATTTTATGAGGCCAGTATTCTCTGATACCAAAACCAGACAAGAACACAACAAAGAAAGAAAACTACCAGTTACTATCCCTGAAAAACATAAATACAAAAATCTGCAATAAAATACTAGCAAATCAAACCAACAACACATCAAAATGATTATGCACCATGATCAAGTGGGCCACATCTCAGGGATTAAGGATTGTTCAACAAATGCAATCCAATAAATACAATACATCACATCAATAGAATAAAGGACAAAATACATACTTATCTCAACAGATGCAAAAATGCATTTGATAAAATTTAACATCTCTTTATAAAAACTGAACAAATTAAGTACACTAGGAGCATACCTAAACACAACCATCATCATACTAAATGAGGAAAAGATAAAAGTCTTCCCCCATTAGGAAGTAAAGCAAGACAAGAGTGTTCACTTTCACCACTTGTGTTCAACATACTACTGAAGGGCCTTGCCAGAGCAACCAAGCAAGAAAAAGAAAGAAAAGGAATCCAACTTGAAAAGGAAGAAGTCAAACTGTTCCTTTTGCAGTTATTCTTACATATAAAAACAACTTAAAGATTCCATCAAAAGACTCTTGTAACTAATAAGTGAATTTAGTAAAGCTGCAGGTTACAAAATCAGCATATAAAAATCAGTTAACATTTCCATATACCAATAATGAACTACCTGAAAAAGAAATCAAAAAAACACTCTAATTTATAATAGCTACAAAAAAAAAATACCTAAGGGAAAAAATTAGCTAAGGACATTAAAGATCTCTACAATGAAAATTATAAAACAATAATGAAAAAATTAAAGAGGATACAAATAGAAAGATATCCCATGTTCATAGACTAAAAAAAAAATTATTAAAATCACAATACTACCCACAGCAATCTACAAATTCAATGCTATCCCTATCAAAATACCAGTGGCATTCTTCACAGAAATAGTTAACCAATTCTAAAATTTTTGTGGAACCACAAAAGACCACAAATAGCCAAAACAATACTGAGTAAAAAGAACAAAGCTAGAGGGATCACATTACTTGACTTCAAAATATACTACAAAGCTATTGTAACCAAAACAGCATGGTACTGGCATAAAAACAGACACACAGAGTAATAGAACAGAAGATAAAACCCCCAAAATAAACCTACATGTCTGTAAACAACTGACTTTTGACAAATTTACCAAGAATAGTCATTGGGGAAAGGGTAGTCTCTTCAATAAATGGTGTTGGAGGAACTGGATAGCCACATGAAAAAGAATAAACCTAGAAACCTATGTCTCACCATATTGAAAAATCAACTCAAAATGGAAAAAAATACTTAAATGTAAGACCTGAAACTATGAAGCTACTATAAGAAAACATAAGAAAAATACTCAGAACATGTACTGGCTAATGGTTTTATGGTTAAGATCTCAAAAACACAGGCAATAAAAGCAAGAACAGACAAACGGGATTATGACAAACTAAAAGGCTTCTGCACAGTAAAGAAAACAATCAAAGAGTGAAGAAACAGCCTGAAAAATGGGAGAAAAAATTTGGAAACCATTCACTGGTAAGTTATTATATCCAGAAGGAATCAAACAACTCAACAGTTAAAACACAATGTTTTGAAAATGTGCAAAAGATCTGAACAGACATTTCTCAAGACATACAAATAGACAAGTATATGAAAAAGTGCTCAGTATCACTAACATCAGAGAACTGCATATCAAAACTACAAAGAGATATTATTTCACCCCAGTTAGAATGGCTACTATCAAAAAGACAAAAAATGCAAACACAGGCAAGGATGCAGAGGAAAGGGGACTCTTCTAAACTGTTGATGGGAATATGAATTAGCATGGCCAGTATGGAAAACAGTATGGACATTCCTCAAAAAAATAAAAATAGAACTATATTATATTACAACAATCCCACCACTGGGTATATATCCAAAGGAAAAGAAATCAGTTATATTTTCACTTTCATGTTTAATGGGGCACTATTTGCAATAACCAAAATATGGAATAAACCTAATTGTTGATAAACAGATGAAAAGATAAAGAAAATGTGGTAGATATATCAACAGAATACTACTAATTCAGCCATAAAAAATGAATGAGATTTCATTCATTTATGCTGTCATGTGTGGTGACATGGGTGAGCCTGGAGGATATTATGTTAAATGAAATAAATCAGGTACAGAAATCTAAATACTTCATGTTCTCACTCTTATGCAGAAGCTAAAATAGTTAATCTCATGTAAGAGTAGAATAATGGTAGTAGTCACTTAGAGGTTGGACAGAGTAGTGAGGAGGTAGAGACAGAAAGAGGCTGGTTAACAGATCCAAAATTACCACTAGATAGAAGAAATATGTTGTAGTGTTCTATACCACTGTAGGGATTACTATGTAAATGGTAATTTATTGCATTTCTTAAACAGTCTGAAGAGGGGATTCTTAATGCTACCAACACAATGATAACGATGATTAAATGACAAAGATGATGAAGATGATAAAAATTATAAAGAAATGATGGATATTCTAATTATCCTGATTTTCTTATTATACATAATATATTACATATAATATATATGTAATAATAAATACATAAATATATGCTCCATAAATATATGCATTATGTCAATTAAAATAAACAATTTAATTTAATTTAAATATCCCCCCAAAATGTAACAGATATTGGCAAGGATGTAGAGAAAAAGGATCCTTGTACACTGTTGATAAAAATATAAATAGAAACACCTGTTATAGAAAATAGTCTGGAATTTCCTCAAAAAATTAAAAATAGAACTATCATATGATCCAGAAATACCACTTCTGAGTGTATCTCCAAAGGAAATAAAGTGATATCAACACTCCCACGTTCACTGTACCATTAGTCAGGATATGGCCAACAACCTGTCAACAGACAGATGAATGGATAAGGAAAATGTAGTGTACATACACACACGAGAATATTACGCAGCCTTAAAAAACAGGGAAACCTTGGCATTTATGACAACATGAGTGAACTTGGTGGCCATTATGCTAACAAAAATAAGCCAGACACAGAATGACAATTACTGCATAATCTCACGTGTATGATGCAGACAATAGAATGGTGATGTCTGAGTTGTTTCACTTAACGTAATAACCTCCAGTTCCCCATGTTGCTACTAAAGACATGATTTCATTCTTTATTATAGCTGAAGAGTATTTCATTGTGCATATGCATTACACAATTTTTACACCTTAAATAATGACAAGGAGGGCAGGATGGGAGGGAATAGAAACTGAGTGAGCGTGAAAGGAACGAGGTGAGGGGTAAAAGAATGACAGAACAATTACGGCAAGCTACTGATGTTTTGAGTCAAGATAATGACAGTATGGAACATCTGGGAGACAAAAGCATATCGTATTAATTCAGTGTTTTAATGAAATACTAGTACAGGTGGTCCCTGTGAAAATCTACAGTCTGAGGGGTATCACACTAGCTCCTCCTGGCTCCTACACCCCCCAAGATGGACGTCGCACCTACCAGAGTCTGCACTAAAGTTCCTGGGTGAAGACATGTTGTCCTCATAGCCCAGATGAGTTAGGTAAAAGGCTTCTGCAGATACTAAGCCTTAGTGTCCTGTAAGTCAGGCAGAAGGTCTACTTAGTATCCTGAGGGCCAGCACACAATTGTTGTTCACCTGGTCAAACACACAAAGGAACAAATTTTCTATTAGACAGCTGGAGTTTTCATGGTTTTGACATATTATTACTCATTGATTCAGAAGTGTCACTAATGGGTGCTCAATTCTTTAAATGCTATACCCAAGCTAAATTAGGCACTGGGGATTCAATATTGAATAAATAACTACAGAGCCTGTCTTCAAAGAGTTCATGCTCATTCAAACCATAAAATCCTCACATAGAATAAATATTTTTTCTTTTTTATCTTTGTAATAATTGGCCTGTACAATGATGTTACATTGCTCTCATTGACTAAAACCAAGAATAGTTGTTGTCTGGAGACCTTTTTCTGTAATTACCAGCAAATGAAACAGAATTACTGTAATCTGAATCTGAAGTTAATGCCGTCAAACGGACATATTTAAAAAACTTTGAGTATAAAGATGTTTAAAAAATTATTTAAAACATAGATGTAAGGCAAAAAGATAAGTGGCATGTCCCTTCACTGTCATACAATGATGACAGGCCATCTGAAATATTATTTATGCAGGGAAATTGTACTTTGTTCAACTCATTGTCTGCTAAAATGCCTGGACTTAGTGAAATTAGATGGTAATCTATAGATTTTAGAGCAGTAGTGACATAATTTGTCTTACAAAAAAGCTAACACTGAAGATTATAGTTTATTGCCGTGTCCAGCATTCACTAGGTTTTTAAAAATGTAACCTAGTAATTCTTCTTTAAACACTGGTTTAAAATGCCAATAAAAACCCAGATCCTCACTACCTTTGCCATCTTCTTGGTCTCTTCATTTATTAATAAATTGATTACATTTGTTTCATTTCAAATTTGTATGAATCACATTTTAAATTTTTTTAAAAATTATACTTTGGCAAAAGGAAGAAACATCACTTTTTTAAAAAGGAGAACAGCAGTGGCCGTGTGACTGGCAGTGAAGTAATGGACTCCAGGGGGTGCACTTACCTGCTTTCTCTGGGGTGAGACCTGAGATGTTAAAGATCTTGTTAATCAAGAGCCTCTTAGAAAGACAACCAAGCTTCTGCTTCTTAACTACATGATTTAAAATTCTTAAAAGACTGCTTGCAGTGGCTCATGCTTATAAATCCTAGCACTTTGGGAGGCTGAAATGGGTAGATGGCCTGAGCTGAGGAGTTTAAGACCAGCCTGAGCAAGAGCAAGGCCCTGTCTCAACTAAAAAAAAAAAAAAATAGAAAAAACAAAAACTAGCCAGGTGTTGTGGTGAGCACCTGTAGTCTTAGCTACTCAGGAAGCTGAAGCAAGAGAATCACTCAAGACCAGGAGTTGGAGGTTGGTGTGAGCTATGATGCCATGGCACTCTACCCAGAGCAAAAGAGTAAGATTCTGTCCCCCCACCACCAAAAACAATTTAAAACAGAACAATTTTAATTAAAGATAATTAAAATGAATTTCCTTTGAAATTTTAACAAATAATTTAAAGATATTCCTTGATAACTGGAGATATACCCTGCATTCCACAAATAAATATGTGAATAGCCCTCACCCTCAACAATTTATCCTTTTTACATAAACACAGAGAGAGAGAGACATTAGTAAGAGCTCTCTAACACAGAGATAAGTAGACTGAAATCCTTATCAATTGATATCAATGGTCACCTATTTCCAATCTTCCATAAAAGTCAGCAATGCTTCCAGAACAAACAGCTTCAATCAGAAATGCATACCCATGTGGAGCCTTTTGAACAAACACCTATGCGATGAGTCAGACATAATCTCACAGAAACACAAAAATCAAACTATTTGATTTTCTTTTTTTTTTTTTGAGGCAGAGTCCCATTATGTCACCCTGGGTAGAGTGCCATGGCGTCAAAGCTCACAGCAACCTCAAACTCTTAGACTTAAGCAATTCTCTTGCCTTTGCCTCCCAAGCAGCTGGGACTACAGGTGCCCGCCACAACACCTGGCTACTTTTTGTTGCAGTTATCATTGTTGTTTAGCAGGCCCAGGCTGGGTTCGAACCTGCCAGCCTCAGTGTATGTGGCTGATGCTGTAACCACTGTGCCATGGGTGCCGAACCCAAACTACCTGATTTTCAAACTAGATGAATTTCTCTTAGCTTACATGTTGTCTAGTATATCTTAGAACAAATAGAAAAAACAAATAAATATTAAGATGATTCACATTAATTCAACTTTTGAGTCTCAGACACTATAGTTAATCAGTAATAATGTAATATCATACAATTTGCCATCAACAAATATGTATTGAAAGCCTAGGAAGTCTATAAAGTCTACAAAAGTAAATTATCATTTATAATAAATGAGTTACCATTTATTGTAATGGAAAAGAAAGTTTTTCAGAAACCTTTACTGTATTCCCCACGTCCCCTCAAGTTGCCTAAGTGGGCCCCATAAGTGCTTCCCTTATAATCTCTGTGTTTTATAATGATTTCTGGATTGATCTTCTCCAGTCAGACCATAAGCATCTTGGGGACAGGAACTGTAAATTTTTCACTTTTGTATTGTCAGTGACCCGCACACTGCAGATACTCCAGAAATGCTTGATGGATTAATTAGTTAATTCCATGAAAAATGTGTATGCACTCCCAGATAATTAAGTTGCTTACCCACCTGGAGAACTCTGGGAAATCACAGAAATTTTAGTTTTTAATTTTTTTTTTACAGCCTCCCAAGTAGCTAGGACTACAGGCATCCACCACAACACCCGGGTATTTTTTGTTGCAGTTTGGCTGGGGCCAGGTTTGAAGCCACCACCCTCAGTATATGGGGCCGGCATCCTACCCACTGAGCCACAGGCACCACCCAGAAATCACAGAGATCTTACTTGCGTGATATACACTCAATTCCTGGGGGAAAGACAGTGAAAGATATTTGGGGACATAAGATGAGGTGCCTAAGATCAAAGTTTTCCTCCAACTCTTAGTGAAGATGCTGAAGTTTAGAAAATCAGGAAACTAATTTTGAGAAAATGGCAACCTAAAAAAGTATTACTTATTCTGGGACACAGAGCTGAAGATAGAGATAAAAGCTTCAATTGGTACCAAGTGATCTGAGCTGATCCTAAATGGAAAAAACACAAATGTTTGGTTTGCATGGGCAAAAAGATCAGGATGTTTTTCTTCAGAAGTTAGGGTGATATAAACAAATACTGTACTTATTCTCAAATTCTCAGTTAAGGTGCTATTTTCAGTTTAGCTCAAACTTGCAAACTCTCTCAAACCCAAAATGGGTGCTAACAAACACCATTTCTTCATAGTAACCTTCAGGTTGAGTGCAAACTTCAAAATACAATTTTTTTTTTTTTTTCAGACAGAGCCTCAAGCTGTTGCCCTGGGTAGAGTACTGTGATGTCACAGTTCACAGCAACCTCCCACTTTGGGCTCAAGGAATCCTCTTGCCTCAGTTTTTATATTTTTAGCTTTTGCTCAGGCCGGTCTTTGGGGTGAGCTCAAGCAATCCACCTGCCTCAGCCTCCCAGAGTGCTAGGATTATAGGCATGTCCAAGCGATTCTTATCTCCAGGGCTGGGACTACTTTAAATTCTTGTAAAAGTTGTATCATGCACCATTCTCTGGACGTACACTAGGATAGATAGATAGATAGAAATAAAAGCAACAGCCCTAAAGCTCTAAAACTCACTAATGGTTGATTCTTGCTGCCCTAGCTACATTCGCTCCAGGGAGGAGTCCCTCCCTGTGAAATCTGTATTTTCTGTGATCAAATTCCCAGTATAAGTTTTTTCAACTATTTTTAATTATTTGGCATGCTTTATGCCTTTTAAGAATTGTTCTTAGTTTCTCTTAAGGAATATTATTATTGCTTTTTTCTGATTGTAAAGATAACCAGTATTCATAGTGTAAGTAAAGTTGCCATTAGGAAATTTCATCCAGTGGTTTACTAATTATTCTTGATAGCAAGTGAGCATGGGAGTGCATGGGAAGGAAGCAGGGAGAAATGAGGTGTGGAAATGCTGCCTCCAGAGCCACTGACAGTCTGGCAGTGCACTCAGACAAAAAGGGAGATGAAGGGATTCAAATTGTGAAGGGAGGAAGAAAACTTGTCTTTATCCACAGGATTAAGATTTTTGCACATAATTACACCTCAAAAAGGTTGATTTTTAAAAAGCCATAAAAGATAATCCACTTTAATAAAATTAAAATAAGAAATAGAAATAATCATGTAAAGATAACAATCAAGTTATTAATGAACATTTAAACATTAAAGAAATAGTTGTACCCACTCATAGATAAGAGAGCTAGCTTCCCACTTGTGTTAGCTGCAAGATCTTTAAAGATTACAATGACAGTCCACTGGACTCTACACGCGTCTGAACCTTATGTCAACAATGCTTATCCACCTGCAACCCAAGGACTGATGATACACTTACCGTGAGCTATGCTCTGAGCAAATACTTTTTCAATTATTAGAATGACATAAGTAAAAATAACTAAATCACTTAAAACATCTTCTTTAAATGACTCCATTATCTGATGCCTCTGCAACTTCGATGCCAAGGTAAACAACGTTCTACTGTTTCATTCGTAGCATAAATTGCTTTGACTAGGCACTTCTGAACCATGGGTCCATCTGTTTGTCCTTCCTTTCTTCCCTTCCTCCTACCTTATTTTCAGTCTCTTTTGGAAGTAGATCAGTGAATATATGAGAGTGCCTTATTTTAAAATACATAGTTCCTGTACCTCCAGTCAGTGGATCCTGGCTTCCATAACCAAAGAATCATTAATTTATAGGATACGGTTGAACCATTTCCATAACTGAGATCATGTCAATCAAGAACTTACGCACATTATATATGTATGCCCACAAGAGTTCACATAGAAGGCCTGAGACTGCTCTCCTTAGAAAGGCCTGTTCACAAGGTTGGCCCCTGACCAATGTCTAGGAACTTGACTGATAGAACAGTACCCTACAGTTATATAAAACTTTCTTTAAATGATAAGAGAAGCGCACTCTACCTAGACTGTGCAGACAATGTCTGTATGCTGGAGGTCATGCCCATGACTGACCTCCAATAAAGATCCTATGGTCTCAGTCTAAAGTAAACTTCTTTAGTAGAGAACACTTCACACAAGTTTCCACAATTTCTTGTTCAGGGAATTAAGTGAATCCTGTGTGATTCTACTAAGAGAGGATTCAGAGAATCTTGTGTTTGATTTCTCTCTGCTGATTTTGCTTTGTACCCTTTCATTGTAATAAATCTTAGGCATGAATATGACTGTATGCTAAGCCCTGAGTCCTTCCAGCCAATCACTGAACCTGGGAGTGGGAGAGCCTTGACAGAGCATGGGAAATACACTGCCATCTCACAGTTCCTGCCTCACAATTCCCAGGAGAGAAAAACCTCCACACCATTCCTGCACAGCATCCCTGGGCAATCACAGAACACCCATCTCTGCAAAAGAGGGAAGAAATAACTGTGTAATGCTTCACTATTTCTACTGCAAGTAATTTTTCATAGAAGACTTGCTTACATATGACCATTTAAAAGGTTTTGGGAAGTAACAAGCTATTATCTTCTTAGCATAAAAAATACACCTGTCCAACAAAAATTTAACTTGTTCTGTGATGAATAAAGGAATTCTAGACACATGCCTTTCAATGTGCAAACAACAGGCATATATAAATAAGGCCTAAAACATACAGACTCAATAAACGATTACTAAACTAGGTCAGATTCCAAGTAAAATTTTAAAACGCCACATCTCCCCCACCTAAGACACTCTCCTTCCAAAATGTCTGTCCTACTTATTCCCTTGAGACTCGGACTTCAAACAGTCCCTGTAAGCTGTAAACATTTTCATAGCAGTCTACTGAAAAACCGACAAGTCACCTAAAACAGTGGACCCCAACCTTTGGCACAAGTGACTGGTTTTATGAAAGACAGTTTTTCCATGGGTGGAGGGTGAAGCAGACACAGGGAGATGGTTTCAGGATGATTCACACACATTAAATTTATTGTGCACTTTATTTCTATTATTATTACATTATAATGTATAATGAAATAATTATTAAAAATTATTCTCATAAAGCAGAATCAGTGGGAGCACCGAGCTTGTTTTCCTGCAACTGGATGGTCTCATCTGGGGGTAATGAGAGACAATGACACCCAAAGTGTGTTGCTTATGTCCAGGACCCAGTTTGTTGTCACTGCAGAAAATACTGCTTCACAAAGGCAGATGCTAGAGATGGAAGCATGATTTTTCAGTGCTTTTGTGGCAATCTCAGTATGTTCTGCCTTGACATTAATACAGAACTTTCAGAAATCTAAAGTTGTCTCACGTATCCTTTCAAGGCCATTATCATTTGGGATCTCAAGCAGTTGATCCTCTCCTAGCATGGACAAAGTCAGTTTACCTGGTTCATTCACAAATGGGTTGCAGATCCATTTCTTCCCAGTTCCAGGGTCTTCTGTGGCTAGGAAGTAATGCTCAAAGTCTTGAAAACTGAGATAGGTGATCATGTACCAGCTGGGAGAAAGAAGGCCCTGGCTCAGTCTCTTTCAAAAGTCTCTAATGTTTGAAATATGTCAAAAATCTCACTGTTCAAGCAAGGCAAGGTGGCTCACACCTGTATTCCAGCACTCTGGGAAGCCAAGGCATGTGGATTGCTTGATTTCAGGAGTTCAAAACCAGCCTGTGCAAGCGTGAGATACTGTCTCTAAAAGTAGCCGGGCATTGTGGCAGGCACCTGTAGTCTCAGCTACTCAGAAGGCTGAGGTAAGAGGATTGTGTGAGCCCAAGAGTTTAAGATTGCTGTGAGCTATAACACCATGGCATTCAACCCCTGGGTGACTGAGTGACACGCTGTCTCAAAAAAACAAAAAAATCCCAATGTTCACTCATTGCAACCATAATTCCAGTTTGGCTTTGAATGGAACCACTTTACCTGCTGACAGTTGTCATTCTCTCCTGAAGTGACAGATTGAGTTCATTAAGCAAGTAGGATACGTCTCAAAAGTAAGCAAGTTTTGCGACCTTTTTTCTGTCATTGAAATGTGCTGCCAGTGGTGACTGTTTTTCTAAAAGAAATTCTAGAAGAATTCTAGAAGACATCTCTGGATATCATAACTCAAAACCTCTAGCCCAGTGATCTGCCTTTAGAAAACCATCTCACTTCTTTGTATAAGAGAAGATGTGTGTTCTCCAGACTCATCTCCTCACAGAGCTGCACAAACAGAGGTGAGTTAAGGGTGTGTACTCTAATGTGGTTGATAATTTTAATCACATCCTGCAAAATGTTGTTTAGTTCTGGTGACATTTTTCAGCAAGCCAACATTTATCTATGGATGACATAGGGCATAGACTCATATTCAGAAATGACTTCCTTGACTTGAGTACTGAAACCAGAAAGCTGACCTGTTGTGGCAGCCAATCCATCTTTGCATGTACTGACACAAAACAAAAATTCAGTTTTCCTCATCTAGAATCATTCAAAGACTTGAATAGTTCTACAGCTGTGGTGTTGGTTGGTAATAAAACAGTACATAACATATCTTTACATACATTATTGCACAAAAAGAAGCACTATTGCCTTGTTGTCAACATCAGTGGACTTGTCAACCATGACTGTGTACCATGATGACTCATTAATCCTCTCTAACAATTGTACCTCAATATCTCTGCTATTTCATCAATTCATCCATTTATAGGGATAGGCAAAAGAGGAACATGTGCCACTTTTTCAACTGCAGCTTCTCCTAAAAGTTCACAGCAAATGTCCTTAACAGCATGCAGGACCAACTTTGCACCAATAACTAAAGGGCTTCCTAACTTTAGTAATGTGGTTAGCCACTAAGAATTATGCCCTCATGCAGACACATTTGATGAAATGGTGTCCTTCAATAATTGCTTCTGTTCTTTCCTTTCACATTTTTTTCTTTTGAAAAACTCCAGAGATGTGTCTGTTAATGCAGGGTGTTGGTCTCCATCTGGCAAAACAGTTTTGGAGGTTTCATGGCTTTGTTAGCTATCTAGTTGCCATGTACCACATAAAATGAAAATGGACAACATGAACCACCTGTTGCAATGAACCTGTGATTTAAGTAGGAATCTTGGCATTTTCTTTTAAATGTAGCTTTCATTTTGTTAGCAGTCTTAGAGTATTTGTTGTCTTAGCACTGGGTCTTCTTTTTCAAAGAAGCTCTCCAGTGATGTTTGTTTGTTATTCATTTTTGCTAGGGTGAGTTTATGGGCTTACCAAAATTATGACAGAGGAAAGTGCACAATGTGGGAAAGAAGCACAGATGGAAGTGGTAATAAAATAACAGGCGGGGGGCCATGTGCCAACTAAAATGAGTGTCAGGCTCTACCTTAAAGCCTGCCACCAGATGAAGCTAACAATTGAACTACTTCAACTCACTTGCCACTATTAAATCCTGCCACCAGGATACAGCTTTACAATCGAAGTTCACTTACTACTGTTCACTTACTAATTTTTCACTTACTACTATAAAGCCTGCCACCAGATGTAGTTTGTCACTTGCCCCTCACTGATAGGGTTTTGATATGAGTCTGCATGCAATTGATTTACTATGGTCTCTGTGCTTTCAAATCTCCCTGCTAAGGATAACCTGTATATACAGCCACTCCCTGGTACTATCATCACACCTCAACTCTATGTCAGATCGTCAGGCATTAGATTCTCAGAAGACGCACATGACCTAGAGCCCTCCCATGAGCAGTATACAGGAGGGTTCATCCTCCTAAGAGAATCTAATGCTGCTGCTGATATAATAGAAAGTGGAGTTTAGGTGGTGCTTCCAGTGATGGAGAGCAGCTGTAAATACATAGATGAGGCTTTACTCCCTCACCTGCTGCTCACTTCCTGCTGTGCAGTCCAGTTCCTAACAGGCCACAGACCAGTACTGGTCCATGTCTCAAGGGATGGGCACCACAGACCGAAAGGGCAAAAAAAGGCATCTGTATTAAGGAAATGCAAAGAAGTGAGAAAGAGAGAGAACTTGCTGACTTCACTCAAATTATGTCTATGCATCCACATATCTCTAAAAAACAACGTTATTCTTAATCTTTACTCATCTAATATGTAAAGTAAAAGATTTAGAACAGGGCTATCAACAAAATGGACATTTTTCAGGTATACGATTTTTAAAGTCCATAACCTTACTCCTTAAAACACTAAAGATCATACGCTATGGTTATAATACTCTTCTCTGAACTGAGAGTTCCAGTCAACAACTTTTAGAAGCCCTGACATAGTCAGAGAAAAAAGAAAAGGCAAGCTATTCCCCTCTTCTTGGTAGACTTTGACCTTGTGAAAAGTTAATAGGGAGAAAAGAAAGCAAATCTTCAAGCTTTTTATATAACTTAATAGTTCAAACCCTCAAATCTCTCTTCAGGCTCATAAAATGAAGGAAGTTCTCCACAACTGAAATGCTTCTCTCTCTTAGCTTATTGTCCCCACCTTCTTGCTTCTCTGTAGTCCCCATAGTCAGATATGATTTAAAAAGTGGAAAACCACTGCTCTGTGAGGGGCAGTCATGCCTGTTGCATCCACCTCTGGAAAGAAGTTGTTCCTGAAGAATAGCAAATGGCATTCATGCCTTTGAGGGGGTCTTGTACTACCAGGAAGTGAGTGGCTGAAGTTGCCTAGTGACTAAATGAGGGACAATACAAAAAAAACAAGAACAAACAGAGAGCAAGAGGCAACTCCTCACCCTCAATCAGCTAGTTCTAAAAAAGTCATCAGGAAGGCTCACAGACCTCTGAACACATCACCTTTATCCAGTCACCAAGCTACTAAGGCTGGATATGATTGCCTGGCAACTGTACCTTCCATGTTCTAAGCCACAATACGTGTCTTTGAGAAGTATGATCATAGCTCTTAGCTGTGAGGAATAAAACCCTAAATCAATTCACTAGACTTTGAGTGCCTACACTGTGTTAGTGATGAAGATACATAGATGATGCAATAATCTCTGTTTCAAAGTAGCTCACAGTTTAGTGGACATCTGGTAGAGTACCTCCCTAATTCCTGACAAGTCATATCATGATATCAACAGATGGATGTAAAAAAGCATTTGACAAAATCCAAATTCCATTCTTAATAAAAACTCTCAGAAAGCTAGGACTACAGGGAAACTTCCTCAACTTTATAAAAAAAACTACAAAAAAAAAATCTATAAAAATTCTATAAGTACCTTCATAGTGAGAAATGAGATGCTTTCCTCTAAGATGGATACAAAGGGAAGAATGTCTTCTTTTATAATTCCTATTCAATATCACATTAGAAGACCTTGCTAATGCAATAAGATAAGAAAAAAATAAAAGGTGCATAGACTGGAGGAAAAAAATAAAACCATCCTGCTTCTCAGATGACATGACTTTATCCCAAAGAATAAACAACAACAAAACCTCTGGAATAAATAAAAAATTATAGAAAGGTTATAGAACACAAATTTAATATGCAAAAATCATTTCATTTCCTACATACCAATAATTAATAATTGAAATTGGAAATTAAAAACAGTACCATTTACATTTAGTTTCCCCCAAAGTGAAATACATACATATAAATCTAACAAAATATACACAGAATTTATATGAGGAACTTTTTGAAATGTGGATGAAAGAAGGCAAAGATCTAAATAAACAGAGAGCTAGTTCATGTTCATGGATAGAAAGATTCAATATTATTGAGATCTCAGTTCTTCCCAATACAATTTACAGATTATTGTAATACCAGCAAGTTATTTTGTGAATATCAACAAATTCATTCTAGATCTATATGGAAAGGCAGAAGACCCAGGAAAACCAACAAAATACTAAAGAACAAAGTTGGAAGACTGATACTACAGGATTTACTATAAAGCTGTGATAATCAAGACCACAGTTAGTGTTGATTTTGAACAGACATAGATATCAATGGAATAGAATAGACCCCATAAAAAAATGTACCCACACAAATGTAGGCAAATGATCTTTAACAAAGGAGCAAAAGTAATTCAATAGAGAGAAAATACTCTTTTTTCAACAAATGGTACTAGAACAATTGGTCATCATATGCAAAAAAAAAAAAAAAATAGATAACAGACCTAAAATACAAAACTATAAAATTTCTAGAAAATACCTTTATTGGTGACCAAGGACCACCATAATAAAGTACCACAAACTAGATGCATTAAAAGAAATATATTCTTTTTCTTTTTTCTTGAGATAGTCTCACTTTGTCACCCTCAATATAGTGCCATGGCATCATAGCTCACAGCAACCTTAAACTCATGGGCTCAAGTGATTCTCTTGCCTGAGCCTCTCAAGTAGCTGGAACTACAGGTGCCCTCCACAATGCCTGGCTATTTTTAGAGACAGGGTCTTGCGCTTGCTCATGCTGGTCTTGAATCTGTGAGCTCAAGCAATCCACCACCTTGGCCTCCCAGAGTGCTAGGATTACAGGTGTGAGCTATCGTCCTCAGCCAAAAGAAATATATTCTTTCACAGTTTTGAAATCTGTAAGTTTTAAAGCAAGGCATCAGCAGGGCCATTTTCTCCCTGAATGATCTTGGGGAGGATTCTTTTTTTGTCCCTTCTTGTCTTTTGGTGGTTTTCAGTAATCCTTGGGCAGCACAAGTCAACTGGTTGGCACAATTCAAACCACAACATTCTGCCCTCCAACCCCTCAAAAGTCATGTCATTACCAGTAGCAAATACATTCCTCCCAATTTCAACATCTCCAAGAGCCTCTATCCATTCTAGCATCAACACTAAGTCCAAAATCTCATCTAAATAGCAAAACAAAATGTTCCAAATCTTGTCTCCTAAATCATCTAAATTAGTTATGTGTGAGACCATAGTTATGTCCATCATGGAACAAAGTTCCTCTCCATCTGTGGAATCTGAAACCTAGAAAACAAGTTCTGCTTCCAAAATACAAAGGTGGTACAGGAATAGAATAGACATTTCAATCTGAAAAGATGAAACTGGAAGGGAAAAAAAGGGGTCACAGTTATCAAGCAACTCCAAAATTCAGCCAGGAATTACAAAGATTTTAAGGTCTGAGAGTAATTCTCTGTGGCTCAATATACTCTCTGCATCCATGGAGCCCCTGAATGGCCTTATCTCTGGGCCCCTGGATGCCCTAATGGCCTCTAAGCTGCCCTGACTGAAGACAATTCTGACTGTAGGGCATGAAGCTGCCTTTGGGCAACTTGTTTCCTGCTGTAATTTATTACAGCAGAAGGACATTTCCTGGTAACAAAGTATGTGTTAGTTTCCTAGGACTGTTCTAACAAAATGCCACAAACTGAATGACTTAACAAAAAAAAAAAAACAGAAATGTATTTTTTCACACCTCTGGAGGTATAAATCTGAACTCAAGGTGGCAGCAAGGCCATGCCCTCTCTGAAGACTCCAAGAAAGAATCCTTCCCTGCCCTTTCCTAACTTTCAGTGGTTTCCAACAATCCTCAGTTTACTCTAGTTTCTACTTCTGTTTTTCTCATGGATTGTTCCCATTGTATCTATGTTGAAATTTCTCTGGTCTTGTAGGGACACCAATCATTGGATTAGAACCTCAGGTTAACTTGTTTGAATCTGCAAAGATCATATATCTAAACACAGTCGCATTCATAGGTACCCTGTGTTAGAACTTCAAAATATCCTTTTAGGGAGCAAAATTCACCTGCACAACAATAACAGAGGTGAAAATCCAAGTGATCTTGGTTTTAGCAATAATCTTTTAGATATAACAACAAAAGAATGATCCATAAAGAAAGTGATTAAGTTGGACTTCATTAAAATTAAAAACTTCTATCTTCTGCAAAGGACACTGTTAAGAGAATAAAAAGACAAACTACAACCAGGAGAAAATGTTTGAAAAACACATATCTGACAGAGAATTTGTAATAAAAAATACACAAAGAATTCTTTGAAACTCACGAATGAGAAAATAAACAAATTTTAAGATGGGCAAAATATCTAAACTGACTCGCCATCAAAAAACATATAGATGAAAAATCAGCAAATGAAAAAATTCTCAATATATATCATTAAATAACTGAAAATTAAAACAACAATGAGACACCACAACATATCTATTAAAACAACTAGTACACAAAAAGCTGACAATAGCAAATGCTGGTGAGGATGTTGAGCAACAGAAATATTCATTGCTGGTGGAAATGTAATATGGTACAGCCACTGTGGAAGACACTTTAGCAGGCTCTTACAAAGTTAAACATATGCCATATGACACAGCAACTGTACTCCTAGATATTCACCCAATTATTATAAACAAAAACCTGCATTCACATGTTAATAGTCACCTTATTCATGGTCACCAAAAACTCAATGCAACGAAGATGTGCTTCAATATTTGAATGAATAAACAAAGTATGGTATACTCATACAATGAAACTTTATTCAATGATAATCAGAAATGAACTGTCAAGCTATAATAAGATGTGGAGAAACCATAAAGTAATATTGCCAAGAGGAAAAAGCCAATCTGAAAAGACTGTTTCATAAGTCTGAAGCATACTGTTACAAATATGTTCGTAATAGTATTATGATAAACTATTGCAATGTCTAGAGGAACCACTAAGAAAGAGAATAAAAAGGAGGAGGAAGAGGCAGGGAAGAGAAAAACAGCAGCAGTATAAGCCAAAATTAGGAAGATAAAGAATTCATTTAAAAAATTTTCATTTAAGCCAGAAGAAACTGAGAAAAGAAGAGTACAAACTAAAGATATAACACAAATAGAAAACTGGCAAGATGATACATTAAAACCCAATCATAGCAATAATTATATTAAATGTAAATGGTCTCACCATTCAAATTAAAAAGCAGGGATTGTCTGATTGGATTGAAAAAAGACTCACTTTAAATAAAAAGACATGGATAAACTTTAAAGAATGGAAAAAAATAACCTGTGTAAACACTAATCAAAAGAAAAGTAGCTTGAGCAATATAGTGAGACCCCATCTTTACAAAAAAATTTAAAAATCAGCTATATATGATGACATGCATCTGTAGTCCTAGTGACAAGTGAGGCTGAAGTGGGAGGTTTGCTTGAGCCCAAGAGTTCACAATTTGAGTGAGCTATGATCATTCCATTGTACTCTAGCCTGGTAAACAGAGCAAGAGTCTCTAAAACAAATAAATAAATAAATGAAAATGAAAAGAAAGGTAGCAAGGCTATATTGCCCTCAGACAACACTGACTTCAAAAAATGAAAAAGATTTTCAGAAATAAAGAGGGAAGTGGAGTATTACATAATGAAAACACACAAAAGTTCTAAATGTATATGTACCCAATACTATAGTTTTAAAAGTCATAAAACAAAAACTAAGGAAAAATAGAAAACTCCACAATATTGTTCAAGACAAGTAGATATTCAATAAGAACATAGAAGAACTCAACATCACCATGAATCAACTTGACCTAACTTTTACAGGACACCTTACCCAGCAACAAAATAAGTATTATTTTCAGATGGACATAGAACATTCACAAAGGTAGACCATACTCTGGGCCAAAAACAAATCATAAAAAGTGTAAACCAAAATATAAAATATGTTTTTAAAAATGGAATAAAAATAGAAATCAACAGAAAGAGACCTCAAAAATACTCAAATACTTGGAAATTAAACAATATACTTCCTTCTTTTTTTTTTTTTTTTTTTTTTTTTTTTTTGCCATTTTGGCCAGGGCAGGGCTTCAACCCGCCATCTCCAGTATATGGGGCCAGTGCCCTACTCCTTGTACCACAGGTGCCACCCTAAGCAATATATTTCTAAGTAACACTCACCTCAAAGAAGAAATTATAAAGAAAATTATAAAATATTTAGACTTGAATAAAAGTGAAAATACAACATATCAAAATTAGTGGATGCAGCTAAAACAGTACTTTGAGGAAAATTTACGTTTGGCTTACAATGGGAAATAATAGAAATCTCAAACTGATGATTTAGGTTCCCACATTAAATCAAATCCAAATCAAGCATAAGAAGGAAATAATAAAGAGCAAAATTCAATTAAATGGAAGATGGAAAAATAACAAAGAAAAATCAATGGGACCAAAAGCAAATCATTGAAAACATCAAGAAAAATGACTAACCTCTAGATCAGCAAGGCCGAAAAGATCTGTCTCATGTTAAAAACATTTTATAACTATACTATCTGATATGGTAGTCATTTGTGACTTCTGCATACTTAAAATATGATTAGTTTGACCAGAGAACTCAATTTTTATTTTTACTTTATGTAAGTAAATTTAAATTTAAATAGCCACATGTGGGTAGGTATAACTGTACTGGGCAGTGCAGCTCTATATAGACTATTGAAAAGAAGAAAAGTAGTAAGAAGGAAAGAGAGAAAGAGAGAGATAGAGGAGTTAGGGAGAGAGGAAGGAAAGAAGGAAAGATAGAAGAGAGGAAGAGAAGATGGAATACATACATAACAAAAATCAGGAATGAAATGAAAAATGGGACTTCACTACAAATCCTTGTAGTACAGTCATTAAAAGAACAAACAAGTATTATAAGCAACTAAATGCCAAATTCAATAACATAGATGAAAAGGAGAAATTCCTTTAAAAAGCACAAGGTACTACAGCTCACTCAAGGAACTGAGTAGCATGTATAATCTGAATAGCTGTATGTAGTTTTAAAAACTTGAGCCCGAAGTATGAAACCAACACAAGGAAACTCTACCAGGAGTGTCCACATTGGGCCACATGCTGATTTTGTAAAGACTTTTTTGCTTATCTGTGATGTTAAATATTATGAAAAGTATGCATAGACATTTTTCCCCTGCTAATCAGCTTTCATTAGTGTTTATGTATTTAACATGTGGCTAAAGATAACTTTTATTTTTCCAATGTGTCACAGAAAAAAAAAGATTGGACATCCCTGCCAGTTAGGCCTAGATAGCTTCCTGCTGAATTTTATCAAACCTTTAAGGAAGAACAGTAATTCTACATAAAATGTTCTAGAAAATGGAAAACAATTCCTAAGTAATTTGATGAGACCATCATTAACACTGATACCAAAATCAAGGATATGAGAGACCAGTATCTTTACAGATCTCACCCAGGCCAACTAAATCAGAATCCTTAGGGTCACTCCAGAGCATCAGTATTTTTTTAAAAAGCTGACTGAATGGTGATTCTAAAACAGAGAGCTGAAAAGCACTAATTTGCACTAATGATATTCTATGCTAACTACACATCAGAGTCAAATGAGCAAATTACTTAACCTCTCTTGTAGCTTATTTTTGCATCTGAAAAACTAGGGATAATAATAATATCCCTGCCAAGTAGGGATGAAGTGAGGATTAAACAAGATCCTGCATGTGACTGGCTTAGAAAATGCTTGGCACTCTTAAGAGCCCTGTCAATGTCAGCCATTATGATTTTTCATCTTAATACAGCCCAAGTGGTCAGGAAGAAATGAGGGCCTATTTTCCCTGGTGATATTAGATCCTAGATTCTGTATCTTACCAGTATAGCAGATCTAATAGGAAATGCAGTAATAAAAGATTATCACAAAAACTTAAAAACTCTCATGGTAACCAACCACTAGACCACGAGTCCAGGACAATGGCTCAAAAAAGCAAACACCAGAGGGGCAAGATGGCTGGCTAGAGGGTGAAAAGCTGAAGTGAAGTGAACTTGGAGAAATTGAAATTGGGGAGTTGAGCACAAGGAGAAGAAATAAAGTACACATCATCGCTACCAAGACAAACCGCAAGGCCAAGAAAGAAGAAGAAAGATAACATAGATCAGGTATAGAAGCGGCTAATCTGAATGCACCTGTTGCCAAAGGGATGGGAGACCACTGCCCCAACCAGGAGGGGCTTTCTGAGCCTGAGTAGGGAACAAAGGACCTCTCCCTCACCCGACATGATGTCCCAGTTCTCCTACACTTGGGAATTTCCACCTGAGTCCAGTCCCCATCCTTCCTGGTACCAAAATGAACAAATATCCTCTCTGAGTCCACAGCCCACCCTTCCCTCTCTCTGGTTGCCTGACAGACTGGCCCCTATAGAGGCTGGAACGTTTGGTCAGTTCTTCAAGAGGCATCTGCATTGTGTGGGCCACTGAACTGAGTTGCCTAGTGCCTGCTCAGAAAGAAAACAGCAATTCCGCAGTTCTAACTTTGGCATAGGGAAGAATGGTCTTTCCTGGCTCCCATTCCTGCCAGGGGAAACCTTTTCCCAGGCCCCTGGAGAGCACCTGCCTGGTGTCTGTGCCCAGCAACCCTTGCAGCCCTCTGAACTTGTTTCCATGAGTGTTGCTCACACTGCCTGAGAGAGTTTAACTGGAACTCAGAATTGTCCATGGATTCTTTTTCTCCAGCCACCTGGAGATCTCTGAACTTGTTTGAGTGGACATTTCTTACAATGCCTTAGTGAGTTTAACTGGAACTCTTAGTCAAAATTGTCTACAGAGGTTGGCACCTGTGGCTCAAAGGAGTAGGGTGCTGGCCCCATATGCCAGAAGTGGTGGGTTCAAACCCAGCCCCGGCCAAAAACTGCAAAAAAAAAAAATGTACAGATTCTTGTTCTCTGGTGGCCACTGGCTAGGGTGGCAAGTTCACCCCTTAATTGATATTGTTGGCAGTGGGGGGCAGGGGGTGGAGCAGAGAGGGACAGAACCCGGGTCTGTTTGAAAATTCCCCTCCCCCAGCTGTCACTGGTGGAGGGATAGAACCACAGCTATTCACATCTTTGGCAGCAAAAGTTCCAACAAAATGCTGTGACCCCTTTGAATTGGATAGAGGGCAGGCCGACGCCAGGACAGAACCAGGCTCTCAGAGAATCTCACTGCAGCCCTGAAAGGGAGCTTTATGAGGCTGTAGGGAAAAGGGCACACGCTCTAGTTCGTTGGTGAAGGAGTGGTTAGCTCCAGTTCCTGTGGCCTCCAGATCCAGTCTCACCTTGCCAGTTTTAGTTGACAAATAGGTCTATAAAGTATATCCTAAGGGTCCCAAATTAGATTATCTCTCAATAACTATTCAGGGACTACCTATAATTTTAACTAAAAAAGCACAATTAATACTTTAAAAAGGCTTAAAATGCTTATGGAGAGGAGTCAGAAAAGAATTCTGGCAACTTGAAAAGTCAGAGCAGAACAACTCCCCCATGAGATTACAAGGGAGATATAGCAGAAAATACCATCCTCAGAGAAAATTGCTGAAATGTCAGAAATAGAATTCGGAATATGGATGGGAAAAATGATGATTAGAATTAAGGAGAAGATGGAAATAGAAATCCAAAAAATCATCCAAAAGTTTTCCCAAGAAATTAATTAATTTAAAGACAAAATCCCCAAGGTTATGTACATAATGAGGAGAGATACAGCAGAGCTTAAGGAATTGAAAAAGGCATTCAAGGAGCTTTGAAACACATTAGAGAGCCTTAGTAATAGAGTAGAAGATGGAAAAGAAAGAATTTCAGAAATCGAAGGTAAGACTTTTGAACCATCCCAATGATTCAAAGAGGCAGAAAAAAAGGAAGAACAAAAACAGAATATTCACTGAGAGAGTTATTGGTTTATTCCAAAAGATCAAACATCTGAATTACAGAGATTCCTGAAGGAAAAGAGGTTGGTCCTAAAGGCACTGATGATCTACTCCAAGACAATATGCCAGGGAATTTCTCAAGCATTGTGAGAGACACAGAAATTCATCTAGTAAAGTTTCAGAACTCCAGAATGACTGAATCCAAACAAAGTCATGTGTCTAGATCAGTGGTTCTCAACCTGTGAGTTGCAACCCACAGGAAATGTATTTAAGGTCCGCAGCATTAGAAAGGTTGAGAACCACATGGTAATTAATTTTGCCAAAGTGAAAATGAAGAATAAAATCCTGCAAGCAGCCAGGCATTTAAAAAGTCTTGTTTACAAAGGGAAAATTATCAGGATGACTGCAGATCTTTCAGCTGATACATCTCAAGCCAGAAGAGGATGGTGATTGACCTCTATCCCTCTTAAACAAAACAATTTTCAGCCCAGGATCCTATATCCTACAAGACTGTGTTTTCCTTTGTGATAGAGAGATCAAATATTTTACTGACATGCAAATGTTGAGGAAATTTGCCATAACCAGACCAGCTCTACAGGAAGTACTCAGACCCATTATTCATAATGACCAGCATGATGATCCAACACCAAAGCAAACACACCCAGAAATTAAAAGAACAAAGCCTAACTTCCACAATGGGATAAGGGATAAAAAATAAGCATCTGGAAAAACAAGATGATCAAAATTCCACCATACCTATCTATTTTCTGAATAAATGTGAACAGTTTGAATTCCCCTCTAAAGAAGCACAGGCTGGCTAACTGGATACAAAAGCTCAGGCCCAATATCTGTTGTCTCCAAGAAACACACCTAACCTCAAAGGATAAAACAAGACTCAGGGTAAAGGGATGGCAAACAATAATCTAGGCAAATAGAAATAAGAAAAAAGCAGGGGTTGCAATCTTATTTGCAGATACAATTGGATTTAAACCAATAAAAATAAGTAACCTCAATCAGAAATGATAAAGGGGAAATAACAACTGATGCTACAGAAATACAACAGATTATCTCTGAATACTACCAGAAACTTTATGCTCAGAAATTTGACAATGTGAAGGAAATGGATCAATATTTGGAATCACACCCTCTCCCTATACTTAGCCCAGATGAAATAGATCTCCTGAACAGTCCAATTTCAAGCACTGAGATCAAAGAAACAATACAAAATCTCCCAACAAAATAATGCCCTGGTCTGGATGGCTTCACACCAGAATTTTATCAAACTTTCAAAGAAGAGCTTATTCCTATACTACAGAAATTACTCCAAAAAATTGAGGAGGAAGGAATCTTCCCTAATACATTCTATGAAGCAAATATCACCCTGATACCAAAACCAGGTAAAGACC
>CAUYRH010002275.1:0-14272 GCA_963574655.1 Perodicticus potto
CTAATCTCAGGAACCATGCACTCAAAATGGCAACCATCTTTGGTAGCACTTATGTCTGTGAACAGACTTTTTCCAGAATGAAACATCTGAAATCTCCAACCAAATCTAGAATAACTGATGCACACTTGCATCACTTGTTACAACTAGCAGTGACAAATCCAGAAAAGGACATTGACCATCTCATTAGCCAAAAGCAGGCCAGCCCATAGCTCCCATTGAAATACTGATAAATTTGTTGATTTAACTTTATTTGTTCTTCATTTTAAATATCGTATTTGTTCCCGTTTTATTTTTTTACTTCAAAATAAGATATGTGGAGTGTGCATAGGAATTTGTTCATAGTTATTTTTTTTTAAAAACTATAGTCCGGCCCGCCAACAGTCTGAGGGACACTGAACTGGCCCCCTGTTTAAAAAGTTTGAGGACCCCTGCTCTAGACACTAGACTCCTGGGGACCTAAATAAAGATGCTTTCCTAGTCAATGATCAATGGAATTTCCCCCCCCATTCCCCGTGACAAAAGATTTTATTTTCTTTTTTGAATACTAATATGTCACAAAATCATGTTTGTGTGTATGTTTCTGTTTTAAACTCTTATGTAAATTTGTGTAATTACCATCATAATCATGACACAGGTCAATTTCATCATCCTCCAAAATTTCTTTGAGCTGACCTTTTGTAGTCAAATATTCTCCTAAACGCCCTGCCTGACCTTCAGTGACCAATGATCTGTTTTCTGTTTTTTTTTTTTACTTTTCCAGGATGTCATATATATGGAATCACATGGTATATAGCCCTTGAAACTGGATTCTTTCATATAACATACTTCGTTATTCATTTACCTGTTGAAGGATGGTTATCCCCTTCCTGTTCCCTTCATCCCCAGTTTTAGGAGGTTATGAATAAAGCTGCCATAAATATTCATATATGGGTTTTTATATAAAATAAGTTTTTATTTCTCATATTTCCTGTGTGATATTGCAGGGCCATATGGTAAATGTATGTTTAATTTTTTAAGGAACTGTTAGACTGTTTTCCAAAATATGTGTACCATTTTTCACCCCCAGCCCTCCCTGGCAATGTGTAAGATTTCCGCTTGCTCTGCATCCTCACTAGCACTTTGTATTGTTACTTTTTTGAATTTTAGTCAGTGTAATTGGTTTGCAGTGATATGTCATTACAGTTTTAATTTGCATTTCCCTAAAGAATAATTATGTTAGTTTTATTATGTGCTTATTTGCCATTCATGTATTTACTTTAGGGAAGTGTTGGTTTAAATATTTTGCATAATTTCTAAAAACTGGGTTACTTCTTATTACTAAATTTTGAGAGTTTTAAAAAAATATTTAAATTCTGAATACAAGTCCTGTGGGAATTGAGATTGTTTTAACAAACTGCTTGCAGGTAACATATATTTATTTGATTTTATCCAGTGGGCAAATTTTTAATACTTACCTCACATAAACTGAAGAAACTCCTCCTTTTCCGTAATTAAAATCCCTGACCTTTATCCATTAGTGACTTTCTTTAAAGGCCTATGTTTCCTTATCTGGCAGGTCAAGAGATTGCAATTTAACAATGACAGCAAAAAGTCTGGTTGTCATTTTTTATTGTTTGGCAGTATGAATTCTAACTCTAGTACCTCCCAGTCAGAATGCCTTGGACATGTTGCTTAATTTCCTAGAGTCTCAATTTATCTCATTATAAAATAAAGATGTGTCTTAGAATTTTCATGAAGGTTAAATAATTCAATGTATATAAAGTGTTCATTTAGAGCCCAGTATAGAAATATTAGTTTTGGCTGCTTTCATATACTTGCAAGCATGTTTTTAATCTTGCAAGTTAATGAATGCGGAGAGAATAAAGTTTGGAAAAGTAGTTAATCTGACCGAAAAATCAGATTTTTAATAGTATAGGAATTTTATATTTCTAGTATTCTCTGCCAGATGTTACAGTTTTGTGACTAGGTGTTTAGGAAGTGGGAAAACTGGCCTGTCAATTTACGATGATGGACAATTGCATAACGTACTTTCTTAGTAAACTCAGTTAGAGTTACAGCGATGGATGGGAAGAGGGCAAAAATAGTGATTAGAGCTCATAAAAGCATTAGCAGTGCAATAATTGTATAATGAGGAGCAAGTAAGTGCTTCCACAATCATGGAAGAAATATAAAGTGCTGAGTTAAATTGTTATTTGGTGTTAATCAAAGACTGTTTTGTTTGGGGCAGTAAATTGTTAGCTGTGATTTTATTTATCCCAAATAACTAAATTATCTCAGATTTTCCTACTGTAAAGGTAAATATTTTAAGGAATAAAATTTTTTCCTTTGAAAGTATAATTTTTTTATTGTTATGTTAATCATAACATTTACCTTGGAAAAATAATGTAAAATAAAAGCAGTTAACACATTAATACATTCAAGGGAAAAAGCCTTTGGGACACCAATTCTAAGATTCATTCTTAGAGCCATTTTTGAGAAAAAGAGAGCAATTGAGAAAGAGAGAGAGAAAATATTACTCATTGTTAGGCTACACCAGTGGTTTCTAAACACTGTTATACATTTGGGCTCAGCTAGGGGAGGGGCCTTAGAAGACGCTGCGTCCTGATGTCTGGCTTCCATCCCCAAACATTCTGATTTAATTGGTGTGGAGTGTGATCTGGACATTGAGAATTTAAAAATCTTCTTGGTAATTCCAATATGTGGTAAAATTTGAGAACCATTGGATTAGATATCTATAAAAAAAAGTCTGGTTAAAGGTCACTCTTGACAGACAGTTATGTGGGAAGGAAATAGTGTCCGATAACAAGATTTTAATTACACTTCATAAAAAATTTGCTTAAGCATTTTATCAGAAATGTTAATTTCATCCCTAAAGAAAAAAAGTTAGTTTTTGTAACAGGTTTGAGACAGTTTTTGTTTTACAAAGGAAATTGCTTTGGAGTAAGAGTTAAGATGGTTCTTGACCTGTCTCCAGTTCTTACTGCCTCACTCACTAGGCTAGTTATACTGGAAACTTCTTAACTTCACTAGCTTCCAGTTTACTTATCAGCAAATGATAATAAAAGACTAAATACATTGTATAATTTTTGATAAATCTATAGTTTTATTAAGTCCAAAACTGACAGTGTGACATGAAGTTTACATCTAAACAACGTTTTTCTAACTCATATCTAAGAAGGTTTTACAATGTAGCTCTAGTTGCACCTCTAGACAATGTCAAGAATTATTAGATCTCATGATACAAGACAGAGTATTTGGGTATAATTTATTTCTTAGAATTTTTTTTAAAAAATGCTTTTTGTTTGTTGTGTTTTAAAGTGAACCACTGTCCCAGTTTAAAAGTTTAATCTTCTCCTGAGATAACTGGATTCAATGAAACTTTACCATGTTGGTGACTGAACCCACTATCAAGGGTTTCAGAGTTCAAAGTCCAAAAAATCAGAGAGGCTTCAAGAGTTTTCTGTCCTAAGAGCATGGGCCTTGTCTTTCCCACTCTCCCATCTCCTGTACCACCCTCTTCCCCTTCCTCAACATCTCACTGGTGGCTTGAATGGACAAGCTGATATTTGTAACTTCTGAATAAGACAAGAAAGGGTCTTTTTGTCCAATTTGAGGAATTAGCAGCTCTAAGACAGAATGATCTGCCAGTGTGTACTCTCAGTTTCCATCTCTAGCACGGCAGCTTTGGTAACTTATGAGCTGGCTTAGGCTTTTGTGACAACGTTATGCTCAGGCAGGGGACACCTGGGCTCATTGGTTTCAGGCATTTATAGCTTTTTCAACAGCCTCTCACAGTTCTTATTTCTGGTGTCGATGACACTTTTTTAAAAGGTAAAATATTGGGCGGCGCCTGTGGCTCAGTGAGTAGGGCGCTGGCCCCATATACCAAGGGTGGTGGGTTCAAACCCAGCCACGGCTGAACTGCAAAAAAAAAAAAATAAATAAAATAAAAGGTAAAATATTATGGACATAGAAGCGAATTGTTAGTTGTCTGTTCTTTCCATTATTTCACCATTTCAATGATCAGGCTCCAGATTTTAACCGAAACGATGCTACTCATCTCCCTTCATCCCTACCCTATCTCTTCTACTCCCAAATGGTACACCAGTAATACATCCGACACACAAAAATGCGGAGTTAACACCATTGGGACGACCGCTCTGGGTTGTGAAGATGCTCTTTGAGGATCTCACTATCTCTTTACTCTCCCACACACCCAATTATGCACGTTTTGTTCCTCATTGAAGGCCCTTTGCTTTCACCAGCAAAGTGAAGAATGAGCTGCCTTGAAATACTCATTCCCGTTTTCCTCCCCTGGGATGGGTGGGTGAACTACATGGCTTGAATGGCTTTAAAGCGATGTGGCTGCTGCAGGGCACAGAAACTGTACTGGCTCATCAAAGGATGTCTTCTCAAGTCATCTCTATGGTGTCAAGGCAAGCGAACTCCTCTCTCCACTTGAAATTCACAGCCAGACGTGACAGGGGCTGGTACTCAGGAAAGCAAATTCTTGTCATGTTTTCTGTCATCATCCTCAGAGGGGTGAAAAAACCATATCAGCCTTTCCTCATGGAAGGGTAGGAAAACCTCTGGGCACCTGACGTTGGCTTCCTTGCCAGGCAACAAGCCAGCCCTGCCAGAGTTTTCCATTTCATCAGGAGCATGAGATCTCTCCTCGAGGCTGTAGCTCCCATAATCCGCTCCGGCTCCAAACCCCAAACCCCAAGCAAAGCCTTTTGTGACTCTTCTTTCCTCCTCTTTGGTTTGCTCTCCTCTCCCCTATCTTCAGAGTCAGACTCAGCTGTGCACTGGCCTCCCTCTGATTTATCTGTCTCATGTAATATTTCCTGTGACTGCAGAAGCTGGGAAGTGAGGTTAGAGCACAGGGGGCAAGGAAAGCTTCAGCTGCCTCTGATGCACCCCTTTTAATACAAGGATTTGTTCTATAATATTTGGATTCAGTTAAAAGACTGAACTCAAGAATCCAGAAGGCCACATGTAGCCCTGAGGCTGCAGCTTCCCTAGCTGGAGAACTGAGAGGGAATGATCTTTGCTATTGGCAAGTCATGGAGGGCCAGCGGGGGGTGAGGCCCAGAAAAATGACAAGCCCAGGGGCTGCAGTGGAGCCCCTCATGGAAGCGTTGGGCAGCCCCCTGCCCTATCCAATGGCTCTCCACTCTTGCATAATATTTTTTAGCTCTAAAATTCTGTAATTTTATAAAGAAATAAAATAAAAATATTATTTGAATGAGGAAGATAAAAAGCAGAAAAAATGCAAAGTGAAAAACTTTATTAAATAACTACTTTAATATACATGCACATACAGTATGGAAACTGAATAAACTGAGCCCCCTTGGTGCTGGGGGTGGCATGGAGTTGTGCTTAAAACACTCAGAAAAGGAGAGTGTGTAGGAAGATGGCTGAGTAGAAACCTCCACCCATCCTCCCTCTGCAGGAACGCCAAGCACAAGCAAGCACCTTAAGAAGAACCAAAAATTCACACAAGCAAGCAACTTAAGAAGAACCAAAAATCAGGTGAGGGATCACACTATCTGGTTTTAACATTGCATCAAGGAAAGAGGCACTGAGGAGAACAGAAAAGACAATCTTGCATTGCCTATGTCCCCCTCCCCCATCCCTCCCTATCTCCCATCCACCCCTCCCCCAGCACTGTGCCAGCGTTCCCAGTGTGCCCTGGTGAGGAGAGTAAGGCGACCATGGGACTTGGCATTGACACTCAGGACTGCCCTGGCTCAGGGACAGCACAAGGCAGGTTACTGTCAGTGCCCGTGGAGGAAGCATTTACATCCATGGGCCAGAGGGAAATCCTCCACCCCAAAACCTGAGTTCTGTCTGTCCCACTATCAGCTGACAAAAAACATCCCCGAAGCCTGGACTAAATTTGTAAGGCAGTTGGACCCCAAGGGCTGAAGTCCTTGGGCAATTCCTGTAGCTGTGCTGGTTCAGAACCAGTGGACATGGGGAGCACGTGACACTATGAGATTCTGGTGGCAGCAGCCAAGCCAATCTCCGTGTCACCCCTCCCTCAACTCCAGGGACTGCAGCTCAGGGAGTCATCTCCCACTTGGGGAAGGAAAGGGGAGAGTTCAGAGGACTTTGTTTTGCAACTCGGGTACTAGCTGGGCCACAGTAAAATAAAGTACCAAGCAGGCTCTAGAGGCCTCTGAGTCCAGGCCTTACCTTCTGGACTGCATTTCTGAACTGCTACAGCATAGAAGCAAAAGGGTGTTGATTTTTAGCATCTCTAATTGGCACTGAAACAATAGTGCCCCAAAGTTAGGCTTTGTAGAGAGAGACAGATTTTCTAAAGTTTTTAATCTTTCATCAATACAAGATGTCCATAAAGTTCATGTGCAATTTAAAACAGTGATTATGCATGAACTTTATAGACACCTTGTACTAAGAGCTGAGTCTGGTGAGGCGGAATGTCAAGGTTTCTGTTAGCTAGGAGTAAGGCACAGTTTCTGCTATATACCTGATGGAATGAGGGAAGGGAAATGAGTAAAATACAAGATTCAAGGTCGAATTTGGAGGATGCTGGGTGTGCGGGATAAGTTTGGGAGAAGCTTCACAGTAGACCTGGAGCTGAGCTGTGTCCCACATAATGAGGAAGAATCAGGGCCGTGCTGGTTAGTTGAGCCCAATTCACAGATCCTGTCTACCCTGGCCTGGCTTTTGCATCTCTGTATCCTGGGGATGATGGAGGAAGGAGTGGAATGTGCAGGTGCTGAAAGTCATAGGTGAACATAGGGAAATAGTAATTTTTTTTTTTAATGCCATGGGAGACTTCAGAAAGAAAACTCAAAGGGGAAATGGTCCATTTTTAACTTCAACAAAGTATGGATAGCCATGTAGAAACATAATTGGACAAAAAGGAAATGATCTATGCTAACAGGCCGAGTGGTGGAACCCAGCAAGGCCTGTCTTTTCTTGCCCTTTCTGAGCTGCGTTCCTTTCTTCAGGGTGTGGGGCAGGGCCCTTTCTGGAATTGGAATCTAAGACTCAAATAAGGTAGGTCAGAAAATTACTATATGGCCAGTTTTTAGACAAAATGATTTTAGGTTTTATGGCTGGCTTTCAGGGGAAAAGGTGTTTTTGCTTTTATGACCTGCCTTGTAGATGAAGGATGCTGGTTTCCATAGCTATCCTTAAGAAATAATGGGACCGATCCTTTTGTAGTTCATAAGCCTGATGATTGAGTTTTCGTGCGCATGCGTGAGATAGTGCCTCCCACAAATCTTGTTACGATGTCGGCACATTACCCGTCTGACATGAAAAAAAAAAAAAGAAAGAATGGGACTGAGAAGGAAATAGTAATTCTATGAACAGAGGTAGGTGGCTGGTTCTATAACCCTCAGTCTAAACCAGAGAGGTAGACTAGCCACAGTTCAGCAAAAACGGCAGAGATGATGACCGAGCAGGCGCTGGGGTAGGTGTGTCTTCACCATCACACGTCCCCTCTTGTGCCACTGTAAAGTTGACTCAGATGCATGTCGGGGAGAAATGGGGAAAAAGGAAGAACTTCTGAAAGACGAGCATTTTCTAAAAAGATCCAATTACTCCAAAGAAATGAAAATCTGTAAGAGCCTGAAATATTATAATTTGGCATGGTGTTTCTCCTAATCCCCATCTTGCCAACTTCTCCATTACCCAGTGGGCATTTGTGAAAAGCCAAAATCAATTCTGGAAAAGAACAGAGCCATATTTCCTTTGCATGTTTAAGTAGTTCTGTGTACATTTTCATCCCTTAAGCACCACTTATAAGAACTCTCCACCTTAGGGTACACTTTTTCTGGGCATCTAGGCACTTGACACAAGAGAAAGAGTGTATCTGCAGCTGCCCGCACCATCCCTAATTCCCAACCTTTAAACTTTTTGCTTAGATTCAGGCGATTTTTTTTGATAAGGGTCTGTCATCTTGGTAGTGTTTTGGTAATGCAAGTTGACTATTCAAATACATTTATTCACTCAACAATACTTAATGAGTAATAACAAAGTGTCAGAAAATGCCCCTATTCTCATGAACTTCCCTTCTAGGGGTGAGACATAGATAATAAATAAGAAAAAAAAAACGAAGTCTACTTCCAGGGTTCAATATTAGAATGCACGTGTTTCTGACTCGGGTATAACAGAGCCTGGGCACAAGCAGCCCTTCCCTGTAGTTCAGATATACTGGCCAGCACCTCAGTGTCCAGGCAACCTATTCTTTGCCAGAGGAATGGAGCAAAGTCTGAACCACTCCAGTCTTTTCTGTCACTGTCTCCTTTCCTTTCAGAAACCTTCTAAAACTGTAAGAAATTAGATGTCTGTGCAGACAGACTCCCAGCCTGGAATGTCACATGGGGATTTCTCTGACTTCTTCAATTTAGAGAACTCACAGAGCGCCTTGTAACCACATAAATCACCAGTTCTGCAGCCCAGCTGCCAGTATGGCAAAGGCTCAGGCAGGGGATTTGCTCCAGTAGGAAACAAGCCTTCCGCTTGGAAGGCAGGAAGGGAAAAGACAGCGTTGTGATTAGTTATTTTACCATTCATCTCTGTCGCATATAAATATACTTACTTTTATCATTTCAAAATGGAAGATCTTCTAATGTCAGTGTAGTCTGTCACTTCCTCCTCTCAAGACAGACACTATCGTACACTTTATATATTTACATACCTGTGTGTTGGCGTTAATATTAAGATATATATAAAATAGAGGTCATATACTGAAGTACTTATATTCAATTAATTCACTCAACAAATTTGGAATGAGATCAGGTCTATAAATTTAGAATGAGGTTAGGCATATAAAATCAGTAAGAAATGAAATCAAAAACCTATATTCTTCACTAGATAAGAGCTGTTCTAATTTTGATAAAAGCAAATTTATCTAATACAAAGATTTCTTTCTTTGCCTATACCTGTATTATTTTTCTTTAGAATCTCTTTTTCTCTCCAGTGTAGTGAAACCTCCCTTTTACCTCTCTGAATGCTCTGATGATATAAATTGTTAAAATTCTTTAATTTTGCTTAAAATTGGACTTAGTACTTTAAAGTATTTATTCGAATACTTCACCCTGATAAAATATACAGAAACACTTAATGAGAGTTGGATTTATTATAATTTCAAATGACCTTATTTTTAATTTAGCTTAGTAGGGCATTACGTTTGAAGGGTGATCATTAAGTTAACAATTAGGAGACTTGGCTTTTTTATGATATAGTGTTTCAAGAATGCAAAATAGCAGGGGAAAGAGTATGAAGAATATCTGTGTATCTACCATCCAGCTTTAGGAAATGTTCTCCCCGTGCCTTTTTGTATTAGATTTTTAGAGAAGTAAAACCCTATAGACATCCATCAATATTTACATGTGTCCTTCCTCAAATTCATTCCTCTTCTGAATCATTTCTAAAAAGGTTACTTACTATCTCCAAACTGTGCTTATTATTTTTATATTTTTATATTTTCATTTCAAATTTTTATACTTTCATTACATATGTATGTAACTATAAACAGCAAACATATTGTTTCATAAATTAAAAACTTACACAAAAGTAATCATAGTTTAAGAATCTTTTGCAAACTGATTTCTTGTTATATGTTGGAAGCATATACATATTGATAAATGAAGTACTTTTCCATTTATTATAAGTGCTATTCAGTATTCTAGTGAATAAGCACATCAGAATTTATTAATTTATTTTCCTGTTGATGGCTATTAGCCATCAACAGGAAAATAAATTAATAAATAGCTATTGATATATTTTGTGCATTAACAAACAGTTTTGCATAGGATATTCTTGCACATGTCTCTGGTAGGGAATCTACCCAATACTTTCCTAGATTCTACTACTCACTCTCTCCTCTACAGCTCTGCTACTATTAGTCCTGGGTTACTTTTTATCCCATAGGGTTCCCACATATGCATGACTCTGTAAACAGTCCTTTTGCAAAAATGAGTTGGGAAGGATTCACAGTGGTGCTTACAGGAACGTTTGGTTGTACTTCTGTCACACATTCATCCTAGACCACTTTATGTTAATTTCTTAAATCTAGGACTCCTTGGCCATGTGGTATTGTAATTAAACTTCAAACTTAAGTATAGCACAGATATGGTGGTTACACATTTTCAGAGGAGATAATTTTCTAACCAGAACTCATACAAAACAACTTCTTTCTCTAGCTCTCTCTCATTTTACATATAGATATATTTCAAGAAATCATTGCTAATGGATAGATTTTCTTTCTATTTTTACTCCACCCTTTCACTGAAGGTATAGGCATTTAACATTCAAATGGTATCAATATTTGTGTACATGTGTATAAGTGTGTGTGTTCATGTGTGTTGAGGTGTCTTGTGGGGTGAGATGATGGTTATCTCACTTCTATCTTCCACCAGTGGGGCCCAAAGACTGGCTTGGCTGGCGTTCAGGACCCCAGCAAAACTTCACCATGGCTTCTGTTTACTGCTTAAGAAATCATGCAAAGATCACAGTACTGTAGGCACCTATGATGAAAGCCAAAGTGCCCTATGCACCCAACATTAGAGTGTCCAGATATATAAAACAAATATTGCTAGACCTACAGAAAAATTATGGAGAGCAGCACAAAAATAGTGGGGTTCTTCCATACCCCATGCACAGCATTACATGATCATCCAGACAGAAAATCAGCAAAGAAACATGGGACTTAAATTGGACTTTAGATCAAATGGGCTTAATAGACATTTACTGAACATTTGACCCTACAAATATAGAATATACATCCTCTTCATCAGCACTTGAAACATTCTCTGAGGGAGACCACATTGTAGGCCATAAAGCAAATCTTAACATATTTTAAAAAATCAAAATCATAACAAGTATCTCTTTAGACCACAGTGGGATAAAGGTAGAAATGAATATAAAGAGGAACCAACACATAGAGAATAGACAACATGTTCCTGAACAATCACTGGGTCAATGAAGAAAGAAAGACGGAAATTAAAAACAAAAACGAAATCATAATATACCAAAACTTGAGTAATACAGTGACAGTAGTACTAAGGGGGAAGTTTATAGCATTAAAAGCCCACAGCAAAAAAGTAGGACGATCACAAATGAACAAACTAACATCACAACTCAAGAAACTAAGAGAACAAGAACAAAACAAATGCAAAGTTAGCAGAAGAAAAGAAATACCAATGATGAGAGCTAAATGAAATAGAGACCTGTCCTCCAAAATACAAAGGATCGATGAAACAAAATGTTGGTTCTTTGAAAAGATAATCAAGAAAAGAAAAAAATTCAAATAAACACAAACAGAAATAAAAAAGGAGACATTACAGGTGATGCCATATAAATAAGAAAGATCATCAGAGACATTTATGAACAACTACATGCTCACAAACTAAAAAACATAGAGGAAGTGGATATTTTCTGGAACACACATGACCTACCAAGATTGAATAGGAAGAACTAGAACTGACTACACCATTAGTGAGTAGTGAGATTAAATCAGTAATAAAAAATCTACCTCTCTAAACAGCTCAGGACCAGATGGATTCATAGCCAAATATAATGAGATAAATAAAGAAGAACTGATATCATTCCAATTGACACTATTCCAAAAGATTGAGAAAGAAGGAATCCTCCCTAACTCATTCTATGAAGCCAGTAACAGCCTGATACCAAAGCGAGGAAAGGGCACAACAACAAAAAGAAAAACTACAGATCAACATCTCTGGTGAATGTAGCAAACTGAATCCAACAGCACACCAAACGGGTAATTCACTACCATCAAGTGAGTTTCACCCCAGAGATGCAAGGGTGATTTAACATAGACAAGTCAATAAATTTGATTCATCACACATACAAAATTAAAAACAAAAAACCTATGATTATCTCAATGGATGAAGAAAAACATTTGATGAAATCCAGCATACCTTTATAAAAATGCTCAGGAAATTTGGAATAGAAAGAACATGTCTTAAAATAATAAAAGTAGTTCATGACAAACCAACAGTCAAGGCTTACTGAATGAGGAAACATTGAAAGCATTTCCCTTAAGAACTAGAATAAAGATGCCCACTTTCATCACTTCTTTTCAACATGGCAGTGGAAGCCCTAGTCAGAGGAATCAGATAAGAGGGAAAAACCCAAAGAGTTTCCAAATTGGAAAAGAGAAAGTCAAATTATCTCTGTTTATTGATGATATGACCTTATACCTAGAAAACTTTAAGGACTTCTGGAAAAGGCACCTGGATTTGATACATGAATTTGACAAAAATTAATAGCAGTTCTATACACTAATGATGATCAGACTGAGAATCAGATCAAGTTCTCAATATCATTTACATTTGCTGAAAAGAAATTAAATTCCTAGGAATATATTTAAGCAAGGAGGTAAAAGATCCATACAAGGAGAACTACAGATTGCTGATGAATGAAATCTTGGATGATAAAGACAAATGGAAAAGTATCCCATGCTCATGAATTGGAAGAATCAATAGTATACAAAGTGACCATGCCACTCAAAGCGGTTGATAGATTCAATGCAATTATTATCAAAGTACCAATGTCACTTTCCACAGAATTAGAAAAAAATTCTAAAATTCATATAGAATCCAAAAAGATCATGAATAGCCAAAACAATCCTAAGCAAAAAGAACAAAACCGGAGGCATCACATTACCTGAGTTCAACTTACACTGAAAGGCAATAGTAACCAAACAGCATGGCACTGGCATAAAAGTAGACACATAAATCAATGGACCAGAATAGAGAACCTGACAATAAAATCATACACCTTCAACCAAGTGTTCTTTGACAAAGCAGACAAAAACATACATTAGAAAATGGTGCTGTTAAAATTAAATAGCCACATGCAGAAGAATGAAACTGGATCCCTGCCTTTCACCATATATAAGAACTAATTCAACATAGGTTGAAGACTTCAATGTAAGACTTGAAACTATATAAATTCTAGAAGAAAACCTTGGCTATTGGCCTATGCTAAGAATTCATGACTAAAACCCCCAAAGCAAATGCAATAGAAACAAAAATAGACAAATGGCATTAATTAAACTAAAAAACTTCTGCACAGAAAAAAAATGAACAGAGTAAAAAGACAACCTACAAAATGGGAGAAAATATTCACAAACTATGTTTCCAACAAAACAGTAACATCTAGAATCTACAAGGAACTCAACTCATCAAGGAGAAGAAAAAAAAAAAAAACCAAAACGAAGAGACAAACCCATTAAAAGTAGGCAAATGACATGTCAGACATTTTTCAAAAGAACATAGACAAATGGCCAAAATGATATGGAGAAAGATCAACATCACTGATCATCAGGGAGATGCAAATTAAAACCACAATGAGATGTCATCTTACCATTAGAATGTCCATCATTAAAATGTCAATAAACAAAAGGTGTTGGCACAGATGTGGTGGGAAGGAAATACTTATACACTGTTGGTAGGAATGCAAATTAGTATGCCCTCTTGGAGATCATTAGTATGGAGAAGTCTCAAAGAACTAAAAATAGATCTACCTACAGATTCTGCAATTCCACTACTGAGTAGTTGCTCTAAGAAAAAGAAATCACTGTATCAAAAAGATACTTGAACTCCCAGCACAATTCACAATCACAAAGATAAGGAATCAGTCTAGTGTCAATGAAAGGATGGATGTATAAAGCTGGGTGCCAATCAACTGAGTGACTAAAGAAAATGTGTTATAGGGAGGAAGTAATTCGTGCGGCTGCTGCACCATGGCGTCCGTGGGGACCCTCGCCTTCCATGAATATGGGCGCCCTTTCCTCATCATCAAGGATCAGGACCGCAAGTCCCGTCTTATGGGACTGGAGGCCCTCAAGTCTCACATAATGGCAGCAAAGGCTGTAGCGAATACAATGAGAACATCGCTTGGACCAAATGGACTTGATAAGATGATGGTGGACAAGGATGGTGATGTGACTGTAACTAATGATGGTGCCACCATTTTAAGCATGATGGATGTCGATCATCAGATTGCCAAGCTGATGGTTGAACTGTCCAAATCACAAGATGACGAAATAGGCGATGGAACCACAGGAGTGGTTGTCCTGGCTGGTGCCTTGTTGGAAGAAGCCGAGCAGTTGCTAGATAGAGGCATTCACCCAATCAGAATAGCCGACGGCTATGAGCAGGCTGCCCGAATTGCTATTGAGCACCTGGACAAGATCAGCGATAGTGTCCTTGTTGACGTGAAGGACACTGAACCCCTGATTCAGACTGCAAAAACCACT
>CAUYRH010002278.1:0-24263 GCA_963574655.1 Perodicticus potto
CCTGTAATCCTAGCATTCTGGGAGGCTGAGGCAGGAGGATCGCTTAAGCCCAGAAGTTTGAGGTTGCTGTGAGATGACAGAGCTAGACTCTCTCACAAAAACAAATTAAAAAACCAATATAGTGGGCAGTGCCCGAGGCTCAAGGAGTAGGGTGCCAGCCCCATATACCGGAGTTGGCAGGTTCAAATCCGGCCCTGGCCAAAACTTGCAAAAAAAAAAACAATATAGTACAACAAACTATTGACATAGCATTTACATTGTATCAGGTATAATGAACATGTAAATAACTTGCCAAAAACTGCAAAAAAAGAAAATATATATATATATATAGTACAACAAACTATTGACATAGCATGTACATTGTATTTGAACCTGCCACCTCAGGTATAATGCACACGTAAGTAACTCAGAGATGATTTAAACTATATAGGAGGATGTGTGTAGCTTATAAGCAGATGCTATTTATTTATTTGCTTGTTTTTTATTTTATTTTATTTATTTTTGAGACAGTCTCACTTTGTTGCCCTGGGTAGAGTGCCCTAGCATCACAGCTCACAACTCAAACTCAGGTGGCTCAAAGGAGTAGGATGCCGGCCCCATATGCTGGAGGTGGTGGGTTCAAACCTGGCCCCAACCAAAAACTGCAAAAAAAAAAAACCTCAAACTCTTGAGCTCAAGTGATTCTCTTGCCTCAGCCTCCCAAGTAGCTGGCACTACAGGTGCCCACCACAACCCCTGGATATTTTTTATTTTAGAGATTGGGTCTCGCTCTTGTTCAGCCTGATCTTGAACTCCTGAGCTCAGGCAATCCACCTGCCTCAGCCTCCTGGAATGCTAGGATTACAGCTGTGAGCCAGTGGCACCTGCTATATGCTTGTTTTTTAGAGACAGGGTTTCTCTGTTGCTAGGATGCAGTGGTTCGATCATAGTTCAAGGCAACCTCAAACTGTGGGTTTAAGTGATCCTCCCACCTCACCCTTCCAAGTAGCTGGGACTACAGGCACTCACCAGTTAATTTTTTTTTTTTTTTTGACAGTCTCACTAGGTTGCCCTCAGCAGGCGCCGTGGTGTCACAGCTCACAGCAGCCTCAAACTCTTGGGCTTAAGCAATTCTCTTGCCTCAGCCTCCCAAGCAGCTGGGACCACAGGTGCCCACCACAATGCCTGGCTGTTTTTTTTGTTGCAGTTGTCACTGTTGTTTTAGTAGGCCCAGGCTGAGTTCAAACCCGCCTGCCTCGGTGTATGTGGCCAGTGCCCTAACCGCTGAGCTACCGGCACTGAGCCATGTCCAGCTAATTTTAAAATTTTTTGTAGAGACGGGAGTCTTGCTATGTTGTCCAAACTGATCTCTTAAGTCTTGGCTGCAAGTTATCCTCCCACTTTGGCCTTCCAAAGGGCATGAGCCACTGTGCCCATCTCCTATGCCATGTTATTTTATTTTATTTTGTTTTATCATTTCATTTCATTTCATTTTTAGTTTTTTGGAGTCAAAGTCGCACTCTGTTGGCCAGGCTTAAGTACCATGGTGTCATCCTAGCTCACAGCAACCTTAAAATCCTAGGTTCAAGTAATCCTCCTGCCTCAGCCTCCCAAGTTGCTGGGACTATAAGTGCCTTCCACATTGCCTTTTTCTTTCTTCCTTTCTTTCCTTGCTTCCTCCCCTCCTCTCTTCTCTTCTCTTCTCTTTCTTGACCCTGTTGCCCTGGGTAGAGGGCCATGGCCTCATAGTAGCTCACAGCAAACTCAAACCCCTGGGTTCAAGCAATCCTCTTGCCTCAGCCTCCCAAGTAGCTGGGACTACAGGTTTGTGCCATCATACTGGCTAGTTATTTTTTTCTATTTTTAGTAGAAATAGGGGTCTCACTCTTGCTCAGGCTGGTCTTGTACTCCTGAGCTCAAGCAATCCACCTGCCTTGGCCTCCCAGAGTGCTAGGATTATAGGTGTGAGCCACCTCACCCAGCCTAATTTTTCTATTTTTAGTAGAGACAGGGTTCTCACTCTTGCAAGGGCTAGTCTTAAACTCCTGAGTGCAAGGGATCCTCCCGCCTCAGCTTCCCAGAGTGGTAGGATCACAGGGATAAGCCACTACTCCCAGGCCTCTTATGCCATGTTATATAAGGGACTTGACCATCCATGGGTTTTGGTATCTACTGGGTTCCTGGAGCCGATCCCTGACAAATTCTGAGACAACCATGTTTGCCAAGGTATAGAGGCTAAGAATAAGTATCCAGAGCCTCCCAGAGCTGACACGGCAGTCTGGGCTTTATCCTGGGAGCTGACAATGCAGACTTCTCTAGCAGAATGCTTGTTCTCTTTTGTTTTGTTTTCTTCTGTTTTTTGAGACAGAGTCTCACTATGTCGCCCTCGGTAGAGTACGTGGCTTCATAACTCACAGCAACCTCAAACTCCTGGGCGTAAGCGATTCTCTTGCCTCAGCCTCAAAGCAGCTGGGACTACGGGAGCCCACCACAATACCCGGCTATTTTTTGTTTCAGTTGGCCCCAGCTGGGTTCAGCCGCCACCCACTCGCTTGAGCCCAGGAATTGGAGGTTGCTATGAGCTGTGATGCCACAGCACTCTATCCAGGGTGACAGTTTGAGGCTCTGTCTAAAAAAAAAAAAAATACAGTTATGAAATAGCAACAAAAATAATTTTTTTTTTTGAGACAGAGCCTCAAGCTGTCACCCTGGATAGAGTGCTGTGGCATCACAGTGTAGCAGGAAAACCGACGCAGACAGAAGACTCCAGGGACCAGTCGATAGAGGAAGCAGCGAGTTTATTCCGGCCGGGAGACTTGGCGGACTAGTGTCCTAAAAACCGAGCCCACCGACCCAATCTCTTGCCTTTCTTTTATACATTTTTTAGGGCTAGGGTGCACGTGAGAGTCATGAAGGATGTGAGGTACGTGACAAACGTGAAAGTCGTGGGACTCGAGGGAAAGACAGATCTGCCCACGCCCTTGATTTTGGGAGGGCTACCTGTCTTCAAGGGCGAGGGAAGATTAAGGAAGTTGCAAGGCTACTATCTAGGCCCAGCGCCTTCCAAGAGAAAGATATAGATAACAGAGACATTTGCTACAGTGGAGTGTTACAGACTGTTTGGCTAATGCCTGCACAGAGTGGCCAGGACAGATCTTTAGCTCTGCCTTTACTTTCCTGCCTCATTAGTAAAGCAGAACAAGTAATATGAAACTGACATAAAGAAAATTCCCAGGTGGCGTCTGTGGCTCAAAGGAGTAGGGCACCGGCCCCATATGCAGGAGGTGGCAGGTTCAAACCCAGCCCTGGCCAAAAACTGCAAAAAAAAAAAAAATTCCCCTCTACCCTCATGTCTGGTCAAGTCATTCCAGGACCAGTGGACACCAACATGGGACCGGCAGGAGGTCTCATCATTGGGGGCTCAGGCATCATTGGCATGTGATCTCCATGGGTGGCCTCATTCCAGGAGCAGGTCCCACTGGCATCATCCCAGGAGGAGAAGTACCCATCATCGGTATCATAGGAGGGCCCCACATATGGGGTGCTGGCTTCATACCAGGATGAGGAGGACCCGGAAGACTGGGGGAGGTGGAATCATCGCCCCTGCAGGAGGAGGAGCAGAGAATGAAGTAGGAGGTATTTTTCCTTGTTGAAATGCAGCCGTTCTTTTGTCAATCAGGCTCTAGACCTGCTCTTCCATCCATTTCTGACAGTAGTCCCTCACATTCTCTTTGCTTCCTCCCACTGCAATGTATCTTTCTCACAGATGGAGAGTCACGGGTGAGATATGTATCGCAGTAGTCACAATAAAACTTGGGCATATTCTCTCCTGGCCATTGGCGACTCCTTTCTAATGTGAGTTTTTAAAAACAAGCATCCATACCAGTGTGGAGGAAAAGAACAGTAGAGCGGGGGAAGGAAGTCTGCTCTATTAGTAATAAAGCTCCAAGTTCATCCCATCACGGATTTCACAGTCCCCTAGTGACACATGGTCCTTAAAAATCGTGTACCACTTCATAAGGACAATCTTGTTCCAACAGGTGCCAGTTTGGGCTGCAATCAGCCTCTTAAAGTCCCCAATGGTGTCATCGGTGTTGCATTTAACACGGACCTTCCCCAGATGGTCGTTGAAAACAACCTTGATCATCCAGGCTGGAGCTCCAAACTCAAAACTTCCAACCTGCAGACGCCACAACCTCCAGCCTCAAGTGCTCTGATGGACGAGATTTTAAAAACCATGAGAGATTCTTTTGCAACCTCCATGCATTTGAAAACCACTGGAAGGTACGTCCAATCTCTACTTTAGCCTTTCAGAGCAACACCCAATGTATCTTTTATTGTCAAAGGCAAGATTGCAATAAATTCATTCGACTTTATATAATCCTACCGTGACTTTAGGAAAAGCGCACTTAGATAATCCTATACTTTCATAGATTGAAAATATTAACTTTTTTTTTTTTTTTGAGACAGAGCTTCAAGCTGTCACCCTGGGTAGAGTGCTGCGTCATCACAGCTCACAGCAACCTCCAATTCCTGGGCTCAAGCGAATCTCTTGCCTCCGCCTCCCAAGTAGCTGGGACTACGGGCGCCCACCACAACACCCGGCCATTTTTTTGGTTGCAGCCGTCATTGTTGTTTGGCGGGCCCAGGCTGGATTCGAACCCGCCACCTCAGGTGTACGTGGCTGGCGCCTTAGCCAGTTGAGCCACAGGCGCCGAGCTGAAAATATTAACATTTAAAATATATTTTTGGCATAGTTTGGGGATTATTTTAATTTTAATATACTAAGAGCTCCACCAAAAGAAGAATCCTGAACGCTTTATCTCTGGGGATAACTTCTTTTACTGGGAATTTACTCTGCACCTTGCACTTCACTAACATTGCCCGTGTTTCCCTATAATTGCCTATAATTACCCTCATTTTAAGGATAAAGAAATTGGGATTAACGAAAGTGGTCAAATCGTTTACTAAAAGACAGCTAGTGAAGAGTAGAGCCATTTCACACCCAAAAAAATCTAAGGGCCCTACCTGCCTGACGCTCCCCCTAGCCCTTCAGGGTCCCACTCCGGCTGCCAGCTAGAGATGACGTCAATGGTAAGATCCTATACGAACAAAAGGCCCCCTCCCATCCCCCCGTCCAAGTTCTTCTATCCCAAGGCCGCCTGTCCCAGGGTAGGGAGAAGAGACCACGCCAGGCGGGCGGCGCTGCGCATGCTCAGCCGCACAGCACGTCGGGAAAGGGGCAGGGCCGCATAGGCGGTTTCGCATCCGAGAGCGTTTGGACATCTTGGCGCGGCGAGTGACTCTGAGAGATTTTAGTAAGCCTCCTTCTGCGGCTCTGCTTTCGGTCTTTACTCCGCGCCTAACTGGAAAGGGGCAGAGTGCTGTCTGAGGGAGGATGACGCGCCGGGTCGGGGTTCTAGAGACGGAGCCTGATGCGGATTCCGCCATGTGGGGGTCGGGAACTCCGGGCCAGGCCCTGACCTGGATTGTGTTTGTCGCCTCCTTTACCTATAGCCGCAGAGAATCGGGGGGTCGTTGCTCCCCACTTCCAGCAGTTCTCGCCGCCTCCTGCTCCTGCGTCGTTACTGGGCTCTCAGACTTTGGTCTCTCGGTGCAGCCTCCGATTCTAAAGTACTCATCGGATCACACCTGTGGCACTCCATTAAGCAGTGATTTTTCAAACTTAAAAAAAAAAAGTCTTGGAACTCTTTTTACAGATAGAATCGTACACAGGATCCCAACTAAAAGAGATGGAATAACTGTAAAAGTTTGACTCGGTGCATTCGGATTTGAAATTGGGGTAAGATGAAGTTGCGGTACTATTTTGCTTTAGTTTTCAAGATTGAGAAGATCTTTGCATGGACTAATGTTTGCAAACGGTAACTTAATCAGCTTTCTCGGGATGCATTGTGTCAGCATGCTTTTCAATTAAACTAAACGATAAGCTTGAAAGTAGATAAGTGGGGAAATTTCACAAATAACATCTGACAATAACTTGTATTCCCCTCCCCCAAAATAGGTGATGATAAGCGCCCAAAAGGCCAGGCCGGTGGCGCAAGCCTGTAGTTCTACCACTCTGTGAGGCCAAGGCGGAAGGCTCGCTTGAGGTCAGGATTTTGAGATCAGCCTGAGCAAGAGTGAGACCCCACCGCTCCTGATAAAAAAAGAAGCCCCCAAAATGCGTAATAACTTGATTAGAACACTTTACCCATTTAACTCTTAGAGGGAGGTTAAGAGCCTTAACAGAGTAGGTGCTCTTGGTAATAGTGAATTTGCTCGTGTGATATGCTTGTGTGAACGTAACACAAGTCAGATTCCAAAAAGGGTAGTGGAAGTCTGTAACATTACTAATCAATACCAGAGCGACAAAGAATTGAACCATATTCACCCAAATAGTAGGAAATAGTGTTTTCTAAAGGTCTGTGTTAATTTAAACGATGCTTTCAAAGTCTCCATAATACTTAATGCTTGGTGTATAACACAGTTAAATGTATCTCATGATGTTATTAATTTTAAATAAATTTTTATTTAAAAAATAAAATATGAAATGTTTGCTGAACCTCAGAGCACAGTTTTGAGAGCTCCTGGTTTATCAGATTAAGTTCAAGGTCTTTGGTATTCAGGGGCCTTCCTGATATGACCCAAGTTGACTTCTCCAGGTTCAGTCCTTCTCGTACTCTTGCACTTTATCTTCAACACTAACTCTACTCCTTAGAGTTCCCATGCTTTTGTGCTTACATACTGTACCTACTGCCTCTCTGCCAGGAATATATCTTCCATCATTGCTTAGTAGACAATGTTTTTGGGTTTTTTTGTTTGTTTGTTTGTTTGTTTGTTTGTTTTTGAGACAGAGCCTCAAACTGTCACCCTGGGTAGAGTGCTGTGGCATCACAGCTCACAGCAACCTCCAATTCCTGGGCTCAAGTGGGTCTCCTGCCTCCGCCTCCCAAGTAGCTGGGACTACAGGCGCTCGCCACAACGCCTGGCCATTTTTTGGTTGCAGCCGTCATTGTTGTTTGGCAGGCCCGGGGTGGATTCCAACCGCCAGCTCAGGTGTATGTGGCTGGCACCTTAGTCCGTTGAGCCACAGGCGCCGAGCCAGTGTTTTTGTTTTTTTGAGACAGAGTTTGACTCTATCACCCTGGGTAGAGTGCCGTGGCATCATAGCTAACATCAACCTCAAACTCTTGGGCTCAAGTGATTCTTTTGCCTCAGCCTCCTGATTAACCGGGACTACTGGCACTGCCACAACACCCAGCTGTTTTTATTTATTTTTCGTTTTTTTAGACAGTCTCACTATGTTGCCCTGAATAGAGTGCCGTGGCATCACAACTCACAGGAAACTCCAACTCTTGGGGTTAAGCAATTCTCTTGCCTCAGCCTCCCAAGTAGCTGGGACTACAGGCACCTGCCATAACACCCAGCTATTTTTTGTTGCAGTTGTCATTGCTGTTTAGCAGTCCCGGCCAGGTTCAAACCCACTAGCCTCAGTGTATGTGGCCAGTGCCATAACCACTGAGCTACAGGCGCCAAGCCCCAGCTGTTTTTAGAGATGAGGTCTTGCTCTTGCTCAGGCTAGTCTCTTAACTTGTGAGCTCAAGCGATCCACCTGCCTGGGCCTCCCAGAATACTAGGATTACAGTCATAAGCCACCATGCCTGGCCTAGATGATTATTTTTTTTCTTCTGGGTAGATACCTAGTAATGGGATGGCAGGATCAAATGGAAGGTCTACTTTTAGCTCTTTGAGTATTCTCTATACTTCTTTCCAAAAACACTGCAATCCGACCAACGGTGTGTAAGTGTTTTCTCTGCACCACGCCAGCATCTGCAGCTTTGGAACTTTGTGATGTGGGCTGTTCTCGCTAGGGTAAGGTGATATTTCAAGGTGGTTTTGATTTGCATTTCCTCTGATGACTAGGAACATTGTGTGTCTTGGGAGAGGGTTCTGTTCATGTCTCTTGCCCAGTGACTAATTGAATTGTTTGCTGTTACTGATTTGCTTGAGTTCTTTATAGATGCTGGTTATTTGCCCATTTTCAGATTTGCATGCTAATATTGTCATCCATTCCAACGGTTGCCTTTTTGCTTTTTTTCTTGGGTCCTTACTGTGTAGAAGCTTCTTTTTTTTTTTTTTTTTTGAGACAGAGTCTCATTTTGTCGCTCTGGATAGAGAGCGGTGGCATAGCTCACAGCAACTTCCAACTCTTGGGCTCAAGTGATCCTCCACCCTTGGCCTCCCAAGTAGCTGGGACTATGGGCACCCACCACAACTCCCAGCTATTTTTTTTTTTTTTTTTAGAGACAGAATCTCACTTTTTCGCCCTCAGTAGAGTGCCGTGGCGTCACACAGCTCACAGCAACCCCCAACTCCTGGGCTTAGGCAATTCTCTTGCCTTGGCCTCCCGAATAGCTGCGACTACAGGTGCCCGCCACAACGCCCAGCTATTTTTCTGTTTTTGCAGTTCGGCTAAGGCCAAGTTTGAACTCACCACCTTTGGTATATGGGGCTTGCGCCCTACTCGAAGAGCCACAGGTGCTGCCCAACTCTGGGCTATTTTTTTAGGGGTAAGGTCTCTCTCTCGCTCAGGCTGGTCTCGAACCTGTGACCTCAGGCAATCCACCCACCTCGGCCTCCCAGAGTGCTGGGATTACAGGCGTGAGCCACCATGCCCAGCCTGTGTAGAACCTTTTAAGCTTGATCAGGTCCCATTTATTTATTTTTGTTGCTGCAATTGCCAATAGCGTCTTCTTCAAATCTTGCCCTAGACCAACAATATCATTAAGTTTTTTTGTTGTTGTTGGTGGTGGTGTTTTGAGACAGAGTCTCACTTTGTCACCCTGGTGGAGTGCTGTGGTGTCACACCTCATAGCAACCTCAAACTCTCTGTCTGAAGCAATTCTCTTACCTCATCCTCCCAAGTAGCTGGGACGACTGGCACCCAGAACAATGCCTGACTATTTTTAGGGACTGGGTTCTATCGCTCTTACTCAGGCTGGTCTCAAACCCCTGAGCTCTGGCAATCCACCCGCCTCAGCCTCCCAGAGTGCTAAGATTACAGGTGTGAGCCACTGCACCCAGCACAATATCATTTAGTTTTCCCCACACTTTCTTCTAGAATTTTTATAGTTTTGTTTTTCATTTTTTGTTTTTTGACACAGCCTCAAGCTGTCGCCCTGGGTAGAGTGCTATGGCATCACAGCACACAGCAACCTCCAACTCCTGAACTAAAGTGATTCTCCTGCCTCAGCCTCCCAAATAGCTGGGACTACAGGCGCCCGCCACAACATCCACTACTTTTTGCTTGCAGCCGTCATTGTTGTTTGGCAGGCCAGGCTGGATTCGAACCCACCAGCTCAGGTATATGAGGCTGGCGCCTTAGCCGCTTGAGCCACAGGCACTGAGCCTAGTTTTTATAGTTTTATAGGGGTTTTTGTTTGTTTTTTGAGGCAGCGTCTCACTTTGTCTGTAGAATGCCGTGGCATTATAGTTCACACAACCTCAAACACTTTGGCTTAAGCGGTCTCCTTTTCTTAAGCCTCCCAAGTAGCGGGACTACAGGCACCTGCCACACACCTGGCTATTTTTAGAGACAGGATCTCGTTCTTGGTCTGGCTGGTCTCAAACTCCAGAGCTTAGGCAATCCACCTGCTTCAGCCTACCAAAGTACTAGGATTACAGGCGTGAACCACCACACTCGGCCCTCTATAGTTTTGTGTCTTATATTTAAATCTTTCATCCAGGCCAGACACAGAGGCTCAAGTGATCTCCTTGCCTCAAACCTTCCGAGTAGCAGGGAATACAGGCATCTGCCACAATGCCCATACTTATAGAAACATGATTTCACTCTTTTGCTCAGGCTGGTCTCAAACTCCTGAGCTCAAGGGATCCTCCTTCCCTTGATAGGGAGTGCTAGAATTACAGGTGTGATCCACCACACCTCATTTTTAGCATCTGGATGCACTTCCTTCGAAGTGGACTTAGTTGCCTTAGTAGATTGCATTGATCCTTTTGACCTTTGATTTTAGGCCTTATTAGGGCTGGTCTGTTTCATTTTGCCCTTTCTTCTAGGAGGTGGTCTTTTCTCTCAAAGCATAGCCCTTACTCCCAGGGCAGAAGACTTCATAGCATCTCCAAAAGTCCAAGTCTTCACCAAGGCCTCTTTCTTTGCTGGTCTTTAATTATAACTTTCTTAGCCCTGCATAGCTCCTATAATCTTGTCTCAGCTCTTTGGCCTTCTAACTGCTCTTTTCTGTTAGGTTCTTGGAGTCTCACTCTGTAGATGTGCAATTTAGGAGTCAACCAATGACTTGGGGGAGGAGGAGATTTATATACATATTTGGGCATTTATTTCTATCTGGTTTCTGCCTGTCCCAGATTGTGCCTTTTGAGTTCCAACTACTTTAGAACCCTAACTGTGTCTTCTGCTGTTTTCTGCTTGGGCTTTTTTATTTTTTTATTTTTTTATTATTATTTTTATTTTTGAGACAGAACCTCAAGCTGTCACCCTGGAGAGAGTGCCGTGGCATCACAGCTCACAGCAACCTCCAATTCCTGGGCTCAAGCGAGTCTCCTGCCTCCGCCTCCCAGGTAGCTGGGACTACAGGCGCCTGCCACAACGCCTGGCCATTTTTTGGTTGCAGCCGTCATTGTTGTATGGCGGGCCTGGGCAGGATTCGAACCCTCCAGCTCAGGTGTACGTAGCTGGTGCCTTAGTCCTTTGAGCCGCAGGCGCCAAGCCATGCTTGGGCTTTTTTGTTTTTGTACTTTTTTTTTTTTTGGCCCGGGCTGGGTTTAAACCCGCCACCTCCGGTATATGGGGCAGGCACCCTACTCCTTTCAGCCACAGGCACCACCTGTATTTTTTTTTTTTTTTTTTAATAAAAGGTAAAGAAGTGGCTCTGAAGATCCCATGGGAGCCACCAAATGATAGGTTTGAAAAATGCTCAGTTACTCAGTAGGTGCTGCTTGTGGATGGGAAAAGAATTTCTCTAGAGGTACAAATTTATTTTATATTAGAGAAAGAGAAGAGTGTGAGGGGAAGAGATAAGAAAGAGCAGAGAGTGAGAGGGGGGAGATGGAGGAGTTGGTTTGCAAACTGAGTAGGATGTGAATAGGCAGTGATCTTTGCAGAGAGGAAAAGTGAGCACTGGTACAGTGAGGAGATTAAGTGCACTCTGTGCAGCTGATTCTTTGCCTTGACATCTGTTTACCTTTCCTCTGGCCCAGGAAGATGATAGTGTTTTCCATTCTGGGTCCTGCAGATCTCTCTGTGGCTGCAGCTGTCCTTTAAACTACCTCCTCTGACTTTCCATCTTCAGGGACTGCGATCTCCTTTCTAGAACAGTCATTCCTAGGGGTATCCCAGGGCTGCCTTTTCCTGCCTTTGGTGTGTCTGGTATAATCACCTACCCCTAATGGGGAGCTATTGTCATTCAATCAGGCTTCCTCACCCCTAATTCTCAGTGAGCATCAGCCTACTTCTGAAATGTACCTGTGGTTGGGGTGCTGGGCTCACCATGGACCTAGTAATTATGGGGTCCCTTGAAGAGTACAGATAGAGGCCTATATACTGTATGACTGGATATTTGAAAGTTATAAATCAAACTAACACATTGTTGAATAAAATGTGTTCCACCCTCCTGGGTTGATGATATACCTTTGAAATTACGAAGTAGAAAAATATGTGTAGGCTAGGGTTTTCAGGACTGACAGTAAGCAAGTTATCTGAAATGACTGAATTGAATTTTACATATTATATTTAAACATAGTATAATAAATGGTTGTAGAAAATATTTGGGGTGGCGCCTGTGGCTCAGCGAGTAGGGCACCGACCCCATATACCAAAGGTGGCGGGTTTGAACCCGGCCCTGGCCAAACTGCAACAAAAAAAATATCCAGGCGTTGTGGCTGGCACCTGTAGTCCTAGCTACTCAGGAGGCTGAGGCAAGAGAATCACCTAAGCCCAAGAGCTGGAGGTTGCTGTGAGCTATGATTTCACCACACTACCAAGGGCGATAAAGTGAGACTCTGTCTTAAAAATAAATTTGAATTTAAACACATAAATCGCTATCATTCATAATGTGATTTCTTCAAGCCAGTATTTATATTCATGAATATAAATATCTTGAGTTCTTTTTTTAAAAGTTTCAATATTGGACTTTTTTAAAATACAGGAAATGACAGTTTTGTTTTTTTTTTTTTGAGACAGTTTCACTTGAGTTCTTTTTTTAAATGTTTCAATATTGGACTTTTTTAAAAATCAGGAAGTGACAGTTCTTTTTTTTTTTGAGACAGAGTTTCACTTATTAACCCTCAATAGAGTGCCCTAGCGTCACAGCTCACAGCAACCTCCAACTCCTTGGGCTTAGGTGATTCTCTTGCCTCAGCCTCCCGAGTAGCTGGGACTACAGGCGCCTGCCACAACACCTGGCTATTTTTTTGTTGCAGTTTGGTTGGAGCTGGGTTTGAACCCACCACCCTCGGTATATGGGGCTGGCACCCTACCAACTGAGCCACAGGCTCCACCCTGACAGTTATTTTTTTTTAGAGACAGAGTCTCACTTTGTCGCCCTCAGTAGAGTGCTATGGTGTCACAGCTCACAGCCACCTCCAGGTCTTGGACTTAGGCAATTCTCTCGCCTCAGCTTCTTGAGTAGTCGCCAGCCACAATGCCTGGCTATTTTTTGTTGCAGTTTGGCTGGGGCTGGGTTTGAACCCGCCAACCTCAGTATACAGAGCTGGCACCCTACTCCCTGAGCCATAGGAACTGCCCAGAAAGTGACAGTTCTAAATTTGTTCAAATCGCCCTTCAAGATTATACCTCAATCTGTAACAGTCAAAAAATGGTCTCTATAGAAATTTATGTTAAGATTGTGAATCTTATTCAAGGTTCTATAGACACTTTCCTTTCATTGTTCTAATTGCCTTATATTTTATTGAAATCTCATTTTGGTTCTATATTTCACATGCAGTTTTTAATTTAGAAAAACTATTTTCTAATAGTGGTTTGAAGCATCAGGTTTATATAAGCAATATTGTACTAAATTTCCAGGATTAGAGTAGATGAATTTCCTCTGGAGGACTGTATGTGTGTCTGAAACTAACTCTTGATAATTTGCATTTTTTTGGTGATCTTATGTTTTACTTTAAAAATGAATGTGAATTTTGTCTACTTCATACTGTGTCTCTCTTTGATTTAAATAAATTAGCTACTACCAAATATTGTTGCCCAGGAGGAAGAGGTGCAACATTCATTCTTTCTTTTTTATTTTTTCATTTTTTTTTTTTTTTTTTTTTTTTTTTTGAGACAGCCTCAAGCTGTCACCCTGGAGAGAGTGCCGTGGCATCACAGCTCACAGTAACCTCCAATTCCTGGGCTCAAGCGAGTCTCCTGCCTCTGCCTCCCAAGTAGCTGGGACTACAGGCGCCCGCCACAACGCCCGGCCAGTTTTTGGTTGCAGCCGTCACTGTTGTTTGGTGGGTCCAGGCTGGATTCAAACCCGCCAGCTCAGGTGTACGTGGCTGGCGCCTTAGCCCGTTGAGCCACAAGCGCCGAGCCTATTTTTTCATTTTCTTAAATGGACTTTAATTTGCTTAGGGCAGTTTTAGGTTGGCAGCAAAACAGAGTGGAAAGTACAGAGCGTTCCCATCAACACCCCCCCCAAAGGGTGCACCTGTCACAGTGGTGACCCTACCCTAACACATCACCCCACCCTGAGACCACAGTTCATATCAGGCTTCACTGCTGGTGACATAGCCTGTGGGGCTGGACAGACGTGCAGTGACACTGACCCATCCCACCTCTCATGTCTCCCTGTCCTGCAAATGCCCTGTGCTCCTCCCAACCCTGGAGACCCGGGTCTCTTTACTGTTGCCACAGTTTTGCCTTTTCCAGAATGCGCAACATTGATTCTTTGACTGTTAATACATGTACTCTGTCAAACTGTGATTTAGTCCTAGTTTGGAAAGATGTGTAAGACAGTAATAAAAAAAGTCTCTGAGACTTATTTTACTCTAATGTGCATCTTGTTGGAAAGTAAATAATGGATTTATCTATGATTCCTGTATTTCTTTTGGTTTTAACAATAGCTAAATAAATGTTATATATTATAGAAATTAAGTAGATTAAGTGATTAAATTGTCAGGGTGTGCTCCATTATTTTCCTATTCGTGATGATAACACATTAGAGGTGCCAGAGCTCGTAGGTGCCTTTTTTTCCAACTAGAAGTAATGCCTTAAGTAAACCTAATTGACTGTGATACTGCCACTGTGCAAAGTAGTGCTTTTTATTTATTTATTAACAGTCTCACTCTGTTGCCTTGGGTAGTGTCATGGTGTCATAGTGCACAGCAGCCTCAAACTCTTGGGCCTGAACAATCCTCTTGCCTCCTGGAGTAGCTGACACAACAGGCGTGTACCACTGTGCCTGGCTAGTTTTTCTGGGTTTTTTAATAGAGGCTTGGGGTCTCACTCTTGCTCAGGCTCGTCCTGAACTCCTAAGCTCAAGCATTCCACCCACCTTGGCCTCTCAGAGTGCTAGGACTACAGGCATTGGTATGGCCAGTGCTTTGATTTTAATTGGCACTTAAATTTTCAGGTGAAGGGAATCTACTTAGTGGAAGTATAACAGGTAATTTCCAGTGAGTTTTGCTTTTCTGGTTGTATGTCCAGTTTAAATGGGCCAGACAGAAGCTATATGAGCTGTTTATTGCACTTTAGTCAGTATAGTCAGGCTTTATTTATTTAATTTGCTGCCTGGGGATAAGTGTCTGCACTAACAATCAAATTAAAGATGGGAACGAGGGGAGGGCGGTTGATCCTCAATTTCAGAAATAAAGTATGGCAGCCAGGTGCAGTGGCTCACGCCTGTAATCCTAGTACTCTGGGAGAACGAGGTGGGTGGATTGCCTGAGCTCACAAGTTCAAAACCAGTCTGAGGAAGAGTGAGACCCCATCTCTAAGAACAGCTGGGCATTGTGGTGAGTGCCTGTAGTCCCAGCTACTCGGGAGGCTGAGACAAGAGAATCACTTGAGCCCAAGAGTTTGAGGTTGCTGTGAGCTATTATGCCACAGCACTCTACCGAGGGTGACAAAGTGAGACTCTCCTCCAAAAAAAAAGTGAGGGCAGAATTACTTGAGTCTTCCATGTACTAACTGAATAAAACCAGAGACCTAGAATTACTCCTCTAAGAACTTTAACGTCTCCAAATTTGTATTAGTTACCTTCTGCCCTCTATAGTAATTAGTTGTAAAGCTCCTTTTTTTTTTTTTTAAAGACAGTGGGACTTCCAGTAGCTGGGACTATAGGTGCCTGCCACAACACCCAGCTATTTTTAGAGACGAGGTCTGGCTCTGGCTCAGGCTGGTCTTGAACCTCTGAGTTCAGTCAGTCCACCTGCCTTGGCCTCCCAAGTGCTGTAATTATAGGTGTGAGCCACCTCGCCTGGCCTATGTAAAACTCTTCTTTTTTTTTTTTCAGACAGAGCCTCAAGCTGTCACCCTGGATAGAGTGCTGTGGCATCACAGCTCACAGCAACCTCCAATTCCTGGGCTCAAGCCAGTCTCCTGCCTCCGCCTCCCAAGTAGCTGGGACCACAGGTGCCCACCACGGCCTGGCCATTTTTTGGTTGCAGCCGTCATTGTTGTTTGGCGGGCCCGGGCTGGATTAGAACCTATCAGCTCAGGTGTACGTGGCTGACACCTTAGCCCGTTGAGCCACAGGCGCCGAGCCTAAAACTTTTTTAAAGAGTATTTGTCTTGGGAAAGAAGAAAGTGGGGGAGTCCAAGAAACTTGTACCCTGAAGCCAAGCTAGTGTGTCAGAAAAGGATTTAGGGTCAGAGGTGGTAGCTACAAAAGTGAAACCAGGCTTCAGTCAAGGAAAAAGGGAGCCAGTGTGTCCTGGAGAAAGAGACCCTGGGCGGCTTGGTGCCTGTTGCTTAGTGGTTAGGGCGCTGGCCACATACACTGGGGCTAGTGGGTTTGAACCCAGCCAGGGTCTGCTAAACAACAATGACAACTGCAACAATAAAAATAGCCAGGTGTTGTGGAGGGCACCTGTAGTCCAGCTACTCCAGAGACTGAGGCAAGAGAATCAATTAAGCCCAAGAGTTTGAGGTTGCTGCGACCTGTGACACCACAGCAGTCTCCCAAGGATGACATAGTGAAACTCTGTCTCAAAAAAAGGAAAGAAAGAAGGAGACCCTGGGGCTGAGCAGTAAAAAAGCTCCTAGTTTCTCAAAAATTATAAAATGGAATTCTTTTTTTAAAGCCCAAATGTACAATCTTTTATACTGTGATTTTGGATTTTACCAAAAATGAATCCATTGACTTGGGGAGTAAGGAGAAACAAGCATGACGTACAATGGGAAAATAGATTTAAGGTTGGCCTGGTCCTGTGGCTCTGCCTGTAATCCCAGCATTCTGGGAGGCCACTTGAGCTCAAGAGCAGCCTGAGCAAGAGCAAGGCTCTGTCTCTATTAAAAACAGAAAAACTAGGGTGGCGCCTGTGGCTCAGTGAGTAGGGCGCCGACCCCATAGACCAAGGGTGGAAGGTTCGAACCTGGCCCTGACCAAACTGCAACAACAACAACAAAAATAGCTGGGCGTTGTGGCAGGCACCTGTAATCTCAGCTACTCAGGTGGCTGAGGCCAGACAATCGCCTAAGCCCAGGAGTTGGAGGTTGCTGTGAGCAGTGTGATGCCACAACACTTTACCGAGGGCAATATATTGAGACTCTGTCTCTACAAAAACAAAAACAAAAAAACCTTATGTAGAAGGTAAATTTGATCCAATTTGATTAGATTTGAGAAGCGGCATTGGGGGCTACTCCTGCATTTCTGTGATAGAACTTGGGCATATGATAGTGCCATTTACTAAGAAAGGGAGTATCTCTAAAGCAGGTTTGGGGAGATAAAACAGTTGCAAATCTCTTGAGTTCAAGAGAACTGTGGAACATTGGCATGGAGGAGACATTTCATAGGCAATTAAGTATTTGGAGCTTAGGAATGTAGGAAAAAATCAGCTCATAGGTGATAGTTGAATGTGAGAGAAGAATACTGGGGAATTGTGCTTTGGAGCAACACAGATGTTTTAGAAGTAGGTGAAATAAGTGAAGAAGACTGGCAAAGAAGTAAAAGAGGAAATAGGATGTGGAATCAATTCAAGGAAGGGGAAAATTTCAAGGATAAGGGAAGGAGTGGTCAGAGAGAATATGAGCTTTATAAATTACATCCTTGACTGTATTTAAATGCTTATGTGAGTGGCACCAATAGAAGGCGAAGAGAAGTTGAAGAAGCAGATGAGAGGATAACTGGAGGGCAGACAGGGGTAGTGAGCACAGGTAACTGCTAACCTCAGGCAGAAAACTTTGCATTTTCTGAGACTATTAATATGTTAAAAAAAGTAGGTGGGAAGAGATTGAGGTGGCTCACACCTGTAAATCCTAGCACTGTGCCATTGATTGCCAGAGCTCAGGAGTTACACACCAGCCAGAGCAAGAGAAGACCCTGTCTCTACTAAAAATAGGGGGGAAAAAAAAAACTAGCGGGCATTATGGCAAGTGCCCCTAGTCCCAGCTACTCAGGAGGCTGAAGCAAGGGATCTCTTGATCCCAAGAGTTTGAGGTTGCTGTGAGCTATGATCCAGGGCATTCTACCAAGGGCAACAGTGTGAGACTCTGTCTCATAAATAAATAAATAAAATAAAAAATGGTAGGTTTGGATGTTTTGTGCTGCAGCCAGAAACATAGACTTTTCAGAAGAAAGCACATAGGTGGTAGCTACCAGAGAAGTGTAAAGCAAAAATGTATTGAAATAATGAATGAGGGGTAGGAAACCAGTGCTGGTTCCTTTGAGGGAAACTTGGGTAGCACCTGTGGCTCAAGGAGTAGGACGCCAGCCCCATATGCCAGAGGAGGCGGGTTCAAACCCAGCCCTGGCCAAAAACTGCAAAAAAAAAAAAAAACCTTTGAGGGAACCTTGAAGCCCAATTGTCTAAAGACCCTTTTGTGGTTCCATAAAATTTACCATACTTTAAAAGACTAATTGTAAAATGAGATCCTATCTATATTTTTTTTTAGGAATCTGGAAACTGTTCACCAGGAAGAATCCCATTAGTCTGGAACTGAAGGATTCCTTTGCATCAGATACTCAAATGAAGGAACCACCATTAGATGGTGAATGTGACAAGGCAGTGGCATCACAGCTGGGGCTACTAAAAGAAATTAAGACAGAACCCGACAGTGCTCAAGTAAATGTTTTACCTTATTTTTTTCTAGAGCAGCATTTAATTATAAGTTTTTAATTATAAGGGTGCTGAAATTATTAGTTGAAAAACTTAAGTCCTTATCTTCCCCAAAGCAGTTAATCAAATAATACATGGACAGGGAATACGGTTTTATGTGGTGTCACAAGTATATGCCAGAAAGTGATTTGAGAGAATAGACTGTTTGGAATTAGGGGGCTTTTAGATAGGTAAAAGGATTGCTTATGGTGGTATGGCCTAGCTAGGGTGACACATTTTTGTTTTTCTTAACTTGAAAATATAAATAAGACAATACAAATAACTAGTTACATGTTTTTATGCTACTGCCTCTATTAAGTAATGGAATTAATATGTTTTAAATTCTTAAGACTTTTTTCTTTATAATTTTTCTATCCAAGTTTTATGTTTAAATTTTTTTAAACTTTCTTTTAGGCATGTCACATACTAAAGAACCTACAAAGGATGAACTGACTCAAGCTACGAGTTATTCTGTATGTAGGAACAGATTTCTTTAGAATATTGGTATATAAACCTGCTGAAATTTCTAATGAAACAAAAAGTAAATCAGTAAAACAATTTGTTTCAATATTCTGTTTAGAAATAACCTAAAGTAGATGAGTATTGGGAGTATGATTACCATTGCATTGATGCCATAGAGACTAACTAACCAATTAGGAAGTATCTATTACTCTTCAACCCATGGACATTTAGACACATAGATCAAGTTTGGATATGATAGCTGTAACAAGTAGGGAAAGTAGTTGTCATGAGCATGTCTACTGTCTGTTGTTAGTGGCTATTCTTGACAAAGATTCTGAAATGACATCTGGGTACCAAAGAAATATAAAACAATGTAGAGAGTGATTGATGTTTTTACCAAAGGGCATCAAAAAGGTAATAATACTTACCGATATACCTTGGTTCAACTCAGTTACGCAATCCATTGAACAGACTTGAGCATAATTACCTGCTGAGTGACTGGTTGTTTTAAGTACATGGTATTCATTATTTTCAACTTTCTTTTTTAGGAGTATTGTCAAGTCCAACAGTCCAAAACTCAGGAGAGTGAACTGAAAACAAATACTGTGTTTTCAGACAGTGGTAATAGAACTATTTAAGTTAATTATATTTATTCAGACCAGTATCATGGCTAATTTATTCTTTAAATGCCTTTAAATATTGCTTTGTTTGTGTTCGGTTTCAAGTCCAGGAAAAGTAACCTGTAAGAAAATAAAAGAATCCGTATTTCATTTTACGTAATTACTGATTTTTTTTCCTCTTTTGTTTTTATAGCTTCACAGTTAACTACAGGCACTCAGCTTTCTCTGGCATCTCCTGGCATGAATAAAATGCTTCCTTCAGTTTCAGCCACAGCTATTCAGGTTTCCTGTTCTGGCTGCAAAAAAATTCTCCAGAAGGGACAAACTGCTTATCAGAGGAAAGGATCTACTCAACTTTTTTGCTCTACCCCATGCATCAGTGAATACATTTCATCTGCCTGTTCACCAGCTCCTAACAAGAGAACTTGTTCAAACTGCTCAAAGTATATGATTCTATAATATACTCTTTTCTACTTCTATGCATAGATTTTGATCAGAATCTTGATTATAATTTTCTACATTTTCATTTTTTCAGAATACATGTTGCCTTGGTTTAGTGAAAAGGAGCTGTTTTCAGTTCCTGTAATAGATCCTTCACTAATTGTCTTTTTTGTTAATTGAGAGGTTTTCAGAAATTAACATGTGTTGGCTCCGTGCCTGTAGCTCAGTGGTTAGAACGCCCACCACATACACCAAGGCAGACGGATTCAAACCTGGCCCAATGACATTCAAACAACAATGACAACTGCAACAACAAAAAAAAAATCGCCAGGAGTTGTGGCGGGCACCTGTAGTCCCAGCTACTTGAGAAGCTAAGTCAAGAGAATCGCTTAAGCCCAAGAGTTAAAGGTTGCTGTGAGCTATGACACCGTAGCACTCCACCGAGGGTGACATAGTGAGACTCTGTCTCAAAAAAAGAAAGAAATTAATGTGTGAGAAGTTCTGTTTTTCTTTAACTTTAAACAATGTGACTTCTAAAACTTATTTTCCTACTCTTTTCTTTCTTTTTTTTTTTTGAGACAGAGCCTCAAGCTGTCACCCTGGATAGAGTGCTGTGGCATCACAGCTCATAGCAACCTCCAATTCCTGGGCTCAAGCGAGTCTCTTGCCTCCGCCTCCCGAGTAGCTGGGACTACAAGTGTCCGCCACAACGCCTGGCCATTTTTTTTTTTTTTTTGGTTGCAGCCGTCATTGTTTGGCGGGTCCGGCCTGGATTCGAACCTGCCAGCTCAGGTGTACGTGGCTGGCGCCTTAGGCCGTTGAGCCATTTTCCTACTCTTTTCATTTGAAATTATCTATAACAGGCAGCGCCTGTGGCTCAGTAAGTAGGGTGCTGGCCCTATATACCAAGGGTGGCAGGTTTGAACCCAGCCCCAGCCAAACTGCAACAAAAAAATAGCCAGGTGTTGTGCCGGGCACCTGTAGTCCCAGCTACTCGGGAGGCTGAGGCAAGAGAATCAGCTAAGCCCAAGAGCTGGAGGTTGCTGTGAGCTGTGATGTAACTGCACTCTACCGAGGGCAATAAAGTAAGACTCTGTCTCTTAAAAAAAAAAAAAAGAAAAGAAAAAAAAGAATCTATAAGTGAGATTATTATTATTAATCCATTCTATTCTGTCATTTAACTGTATAGAGAGCAGCCTACTAAAAAATTGATAACAATTATTTTGGATTTTCCAAGATGTAGAATAATACTATGTTTTTCCTACAATGGCAAATGAAGTTATTTAATTATTTTGAGAAATTGAATAGCCGTAGATAGACGTACATGTCTCTGTAATCTTCGTTAGATTTCTTTGAGGATATGTGAAGGGTCAATGACATTTTAGCTTTGAGAGTCCTAAGGTAGTATAATTCTGGGTTTTTTTTTAGACAGTTTCACTCCGTTGCCCTGGGATCATAGATGCCATGGCATCATACCTCACAGCAAACTCTTGAGCCCAAGAGATCCTCTACCTCAGCCTCCCCAGTAGCTGGAACTGCAGGCACCCACCACAATGCCCAGCCGTTTTTTAGAGACAGGGTCTCACTCTTTCTTAGGCTGGTCTCAAACTCTTGATCTCAAGCAGTCCACCTACCTTGGCCTCCCAGAGTGCTAGGATTACAGGTGTGTTACTGTTAATCAGAACAAGAAAATTCACAGGCCATCAAATTTGCTTCTAAATATACTTAATTCCTTTCAAATAATGTTTTGCAAACCAGATTAATATAATGTGTTTCTTCCATTTAGTTATATTTTTATTTTATTTATTTTATGTTTTAATTTTTTTTGAGATAGTGTATTACTTTGTTACCCTCGATAGAGTGCTGTGTAATCATAGCTGACAGCAACCTCAAACTCTTGGGCTCAAGCGATATTGTTGCCTAAGCGTTCCAAGTGGCTGGTACTATAGGCACCTGCTACTATGCCTGACTATTTATTTAATTTTTTTTTTTTTTTTTTTTTTTAGACAGTCTCACTTTGTCACACTTGGTAGAGTGCTGCAGTGTCATAGTTCACAGCAACCTCAAACTCTTGGGTTCAAGTGATCTTCTTGCCTCAGCCTCCCAAGTAGCTAGGACTACAAGTGCCTGGCTGTTTTTGGTTTGGTTTTGTTTTGTTTTGTTTTTTGCAGTTTTTGGCCAGGGCTGGGTTTGAACCCGCCATCTCCGGGATCTGGGGCCGGTGCCCTACTCCTTTGAACCACAGGCACCGCCCTGCCTGGCTGTTTTTAGAGTTGGGGTCTCACTGTTGCTCAGGCTGGTCTCAAACTCCTGAGCTCAAGCAATCCACCTGCCTTGGCCTCCCAGTTTCCACCTATTGTTTTTTTTTTTTTTTAGAGATGGGGTCTTTCTCTTGCCCAGGCTGGTCTGAAACTCCTGAACTCAGGCAATCTATCCACCTGGCCTCCTAGCACTTAGTTATATTTTACTAAGTTTGATCCCTGAGCAGCTTTTATTAGCATTACCTGAGAGCTTGTTAGAAATGCAGATTCTGGCTCGGTGCCTGCAGCTCAAGCAGCTAAGGCAACAGCCACATACACCAGAGCTGGTGGGTTCCAATCCAGCCCAGGCCTGCCAAATAACAATGACAACTACAACAAAAAAATAGCCGGGCGTTGTGGCAGGCACCTGTAGTCCCAACTACTTGGGAGGCTGAGGCAAAAGAATTGCTTAAGCCCAGGAATTGGAGGTTGCTGTGAACTATGATGCCATGGCACTCTATCCAGGGCAAAGAAAAGAAAATAAATGCAGATTCTCAGGTCTCAGCAGACCTGCAGAATCACAACTGCATTTGTCCCCATGTCATTCAAGTACATGCTAAAGTCTGAGAAGCATTGAAAACTTTGTTTCTTAATATTCCTGCTTGTTTTTTTCAAGTATACAAGAATTGTGAGCATTAAATTGGGCACAGTGGTGGATAACTATAGTACCAAGTATTTGGGAGTCTGAGGCAGGAGGATCACTTAAGCCCAGGAATTTGAGTCCAGCCTGAGCAATATAGCTAGATGCATCTTGTTAAAAACAAGAGGGTGGCGCCTGTGGCTCAAAGGAGTAGGGCGCTGGCCCCATATGCCAGAGGTGGTGGGTTCAAACCCAGCCCTGGCCAAAAACTGCAAAAAAAAAAGGTGAATTTTGAACATTAAATAATACATTTAAGTGACCATAACAATTCTAGCATGTAATAGAACTCAGTAAATGTGTTTTTTTTTGTTTGTTTGTTTGTTTGTTTGAGATAGAGCCTCAAGCTGTCACCCTGGATAGAGTGTTGTGGCATCACAGCTCACAGCAACCTCCGATTCCTGGGCTCAAGCGAGTCTCTTGCCTCTGCCTCCCAAGTAGCTGGGACTACAGGTGCCCACCACAACACCCAGCCATTTTTTGGTTGCAGCCATCATTGTTGTTTGGCAGGCCCGGGCTGGATTCGAACCCGCCAGCTCAGGTCTATGTGGCTGGCACCTTAGCCCGCTGAGCCACAGGCGCCGAGCTGGCATTGTAAATCTTATTTAAAAGATGTGGTTTGGGCGGCACCTATGGCTCATCGAGTAGGGTGCCGGCCCCATATATCAAAGGTGGCAGGTTCAAACCCATCCTCGGCCGAACTGCAAAAACAGAAAAATAGCTGGGCATTGTGGCGGGCGCCTGTAGTCCCAGCTACTGGAGGGGCTGAGGCAGGAGAATCGCCTAAGCCCAGGAGTTGAAGGTTGCTGTGAGCTGTGTGACGCCACAGCGCTCTACCATGGGTGATAAAGTGAGACTCTGTCTCTACAAAAAAAAAAAAAATGTGGTTTGGGGCGGCACCTGTAGCTCATGGAGTAGGGCGCCGGCCCCATATACCGAAGGTGGCAAGTTCAAACCCGGCCTCTGCCAAACTGCAAAACAGAAAAATAGCCAGGCATTGTGGTGGGCGCCTGTAGTACCAGATACTTGGGAGGCTGAGGCAAGAGAATCGCCTAAGCCCAGGAGTTGGAGGTTGCTGTAAGCTGTGTGGCTCCACGGCACTCTACCGAGGGTGATAAAGTGAAACTCTGTTTCTACAAAAGAAAAAGATACAAACTAAATTGCATTTGAAAATAAAAATGACATCTTGGGTGGCACCTGTGGCTCATGAGTAGGATGCAGGCCCCATATACCGAAGGTGGCAGGTTCAAACCCGGTCTCGGCCAAACTGCAAAACAGAAAAATAGCCAGGCGTTCTGGTGGACGCCTGTAGTCCCAGCTACTATGGAGGCTGAGGCAAGAGAATCGCCTAAGACCAAGAGTTAAAGGTAGTTGTGAGCTGTGTGACGCCACGGCACTCTACCATGGGCGATAAAGAGAGACTCTTGTCTCTACAAAAAAAAAAGATGTGCCTTGTTTTTGAGAATATATTTAAGAAATATCATTTCTGCACTTTAGTATCTTAGTTGGAGCCAACCAGAAATTCTGAAAGCAATC
>CAUYRH010002280.1:0-10363 GCA_963574655.1 Perodicticus potto
GAGGCAGGAGACTCGCTTGAGCCCAGGAATTGGAGGTTGCTGTGAGCTGTGATGCCACGGCACTCTATCCAGGGTGACAGCTTGAGGCTCTGTCTTAAAAAAAATTAAAAAAATTAAAAAAAAACTTCAAGGGAAAAGCAAATTTTACTAGAGTTTTAGTTCAGTGAGCAGGATAACAAATCACTGTGTTCATTCTGGAGCCTATGGATGGGATCTTGAGATAACTGACAAAACGCTGGCAAAGAAATGTAAGAATAATTTTTACCAAGTCAGTTCTCCTGATCTCCATCAAAGGTGCCCATATTTAATAACAGTTAGACTCTTTATCCTTTCTCCAAATTAAATTAACAGGAAAAATATATATATGTGAACGAGTTCATTTATGGAAGGAATACATTGGCTGTATTTAAAAGAAATTTTTTTAGACAGCTATTACCTCTAACAACTGTCTCATTGGTACCAATGAAAGATACAAAAAGAATATGGCCTTAGAAACTCCCTTCGCAAGACTTTTTTAAAAAGTAGAAATCAGATTTTAAACAAAATTAAATGCCTTTGTATGCTCAAACTGCCTGCTTTTAGCTCGTGGGATTTTCAGTGAAGACCACCTTGTAGTCTAATAGTTAAGATTCTGTCTTTTCATCACTGAGGCATAGGTTCAACTCCTGATCAGGGAACAAGTCCCATGGAAATCTAATTAAAATAAGGAACAAAGAAGGTTATAATATGATGATAAAGGAATGAATTCAATTTAGCAAGAAGATTAACAATTCTAAATATATATATTAGAAATTAGATTACATATGTTTATATCATGTAAATCAATTAATCAATAAATCTGTATCTGTCTCCAGCCTACTGGAAGACCCAGATTAGATCTAAAGGCAATAACAGGTTCTAACATCATAATAGCAGGGGTGTTCAACACACCACTTTTAGCATTGGACATATTAGACAGAAAATCATCAAACATTGGATTAAAACTGAATTTTAGAACAAATGGATCTACCATACAATTATAGAACATTTTACCCAACAGCTGAAGAATACACATTCTTCTCATCAGCAAACAAAGCATTCTCCAGTCTGTGCACATTTTAAACAACCAAAATCATATCAAGTATCCTCTGAGACCTCAATGGAATAAAACCAGAAATCAGTTAAAAGAAGGCCTTTGGAAATGGTACAAATCCATAGAAATTAAACAATATGCTCTTGAGTGACCATTTGGCCAATGAATAAACTGAGAGGGAATTAAAAAGTTTCTTGAAACAATATACCAAAACTTATGGGATATAAGAAAAGCAGTGCTGAGAGGGAAATAAATAGAAATAAATGCTTACATCAAAAAAGTAGAAAAATTTCAAATAAACAACCTAATTATGCACTTCAGGAAAGTAGTAAAGCAAGAACAAATCAAACTCAAAATTGATAGAGAAATGAAATAACATTTCAGAGCAGAACTAAACGAATGGAGGCAAAATCATACAAAGAATCATGAAATGAAAAGGAGTTTTTTTTGAAAGAAAACAAAATTGATAAACCACCAGTTAGAATAACCAAGAAAAAGAGAAAGAAGACCTTAATAAATAAAATCCAGTAATGAAAAAGGGCATGTCACAACTGTTACCACAGAAATACAGTGTCATCAGAGATCATTGTCAACAACCATGTGCTAACAAATGGGAAAATCTAGACAAGATGGATAAATTCTAGGATACGATCTCCTAAGATTGGTAGAAAGACAGGGAGAAACACAAACCTGAACAGACCAGTAACAAGTAATAAGATTGACTCAAGATACAAAGTCTTCTAACTAAGAAAAAACTCCCGGAGTGGACGGGTTTGCTGCTAAATTCTGTGAAACTTACAGAGAACTAACAACAGTTCTCAAATTCTTCCAGAAAATTTAAGAGGAGGGAACTCTTCCTAACTCATGGAACCAGCACTACCCTGATACCAAAACCGGACAAAGATACAATAAAAAAAGAAAACTACAGACCCAGTAGTCCTGCTGAACATAAATGCAAAAATTTTCAACAAAATACTAGCAAACCAAATTCAACAAAACATCAGAAGGATAATACACCATGATCAAATGGAATTTATTCCAGGGATGCGGGAATAGTTTAACATATCCAAATCAATAATTATCATATGTAAGCAGAATGAAGGACAAGAACTACATGATCATCTCAATAGATGTAGAAAAAGCATATGATAAAACCCAACATAACTTCATGACAAAAACTCTCAACAAAATCCTTCTGAATTTTTTTTAACATGAGAGACTATTGCTACTCCAAAGTGTTGTCAGAACATAATGTACTAGACATATCTTCAGACCATCCTAAACTTGGAAAACAGGAATAAAGAAAAAATTAAACATTAAGGCTAATTCATAGTGGACCAGAGAAAGAAGTATAAAGTCTTCTTAAAAAAAAAAAAAAGACTGCTTTTAAGCCTTGAAAAATTCTTTATAACATGATTGAATGTATTAACACAGATAAAGAAAAAATATGTCAATCAAAAAAAATGTAGGCAAGTCATGGAAATACAAATTAAAAGATAGAGAGGTCATTTCCACCCCAAATAGGGGAGAAGCGAGCCTGGCCACTGGACTTGGTAGCGTATCCCCACAGAAGGGGTCTCTTACTGAGAGAAGCAGCGTTTAGCCTGCACCTGCTGGATGCTGCCAAGACCTGAGTTCATTCACTGGATCCCAAGTTCCTGCTCACCAAACTACCTTTGAGGTGACTGGATTTTCCACTCAGGTCTGCTTTCTGGGAGAATGTGTGCTGGTCATAATTACCAGGGGCCTCTGGACCTACCGCTGCTGTTTGTCTCTTTGTCACATCACTAAGTGGAAGTCCAATCTAGTATATCATTTCAGTCATCTTGGCTAATGGCGGTCCATCCTTGAGAGTTAGTCCAACCCATTCTCAGCATACTAGCAATTACAATTTTGAGTCTGCACAGCTATGGGTGAGATCTACATTTTGGATAGTTCACCGTAAATGGAGGTTCCCCTCTGAAGGCTCCAAAGACACAGCTACCATCTTCTCTTAGGGCCACCATGACTTTGCCACGGGTCACTCCCTTTTGCTCCAAACACCATTAGGAAGAACTGGAATGGTCTCTGTAGGAAACATATTGCATGAACATTGCCCATCTGGGAACTCACTCCTTATTCTAGTTAGGTTGTCATTGCTCCAGCCATTTCTCATCTCTTCTTTGGTGATGACCTTCAAGGTGGTCATCAGTCCTAATACTTCATTTAAATTCAGTCACTGAGCTTGTGCCTCCTGCTGGGCAGAGTGCTAGTTCCTGACGGGCTGTGGTGTTCAGCAGGGTCCTTTCAGAAACAGTGGGCCTGACCCTCACAGTGAGAAGGCTGCTTTGGCATGTACCACTGCACCTGACTTGGTTCCAAGCGATGTGTTATTGATTCCAGACGTTAAATCCACAACCAAAGATCAAAAAATTTCCAACATTTTAAAGAATCCATCTCCTTCATTTTAATGAATCCAAAGGGTAATTTCTCTCTAATAAATTAATTTTTCCATAGTGGCAGTATCACTAAAATAAGTTTGTAGCTTACCCTTATGTAGTAACGACTTTTGAGAAACGTAATAATTCACGTACATAACTCCTAGGATCTTTGTCGAAGACAGAGCTTTCCTCAAAAGCTCTTTTTTGTATACTTGCTCTTAACTCACTGGTTGGACAGTTTTAGGATGAATGTTGGCATTTTCCATTCCTAAACATATTTTAGTTTTGCTTACACATGTGAAAAGAGAGTGTTTTATATTCATAAATCCCCCCTTTGATGTTCAAAAACCATTTTAAAGTTTCTGAAGGATGATCACAGAGGTAATGCTATTGAGAAGAATGACACGGTGGTTCTCAGGCTCAGCTACACATCAGAGTCACGGTGGGACCTGGGCTGGCTTTACAAATACCAGCCCAGGTCCCACCCCAGAACAATCAAGTCAGAATCTCTGGGAGGCCATTCATTAGGTGACTCCAATGTGCAGCCAGGCGGGTGACCATTGAATGATAAGCTCTGGCTTGTTCGGGAAGAGGATCGGCTCTTTAGGGCTCTAGAAGGAAATTAAAAAGCTCTGAGAACTTCATTATAGCTGTTGCTTTCTTCTTTTTAAAAATTTTTAATCAATTAATTTTAAAAGCTGACACATAAAAATTATGTATATTCATCATGTAAAACATGATGTTTTGAAGTGCATATACACCACGACTGGCTAAGCCAAGCTAACTCATGTTCATATTACTTCATGATGTGCTTGCCGATTATTTGTGCTGAGAGCACTTAAGTCTATTATCTTAGCAATTTTCTTTCTTTTTTAATTTTCTTTTTGTACCGAGGTAAAATACACAACATTTTTAAGTGTGCCATTCAGTGGTAGTAAACAGACTTCTGGTCTTTTTTTCAGCCTCATCTCCCCCTGCTTCCTCCCTTTCCTAGCCTCTGCCTCTGGTGAGGGTGAGACCCACCTTGTTAGCTGCCACATGGGAGCAAGGACCTGCGGCCTGTGTCCTTCTGTGCCTGCCTCATTTCACTTAACACAGTGGGCTCCAGTTCCATCCATGTTGCCTCCTCGCTGCAAGAGAGATTTCATTCTCTCTTCTTCTTTTTTTTTTTTTTGAAACAGAGTCATGCTCTGTCATTCCAGCTAGATTGAGCATCATCTTAGCTCATCTTAGCAGCCTCAAACTCTGGGCTCAAGCAATCCTCCTGCCTCAGCCTCCCAAGTAGCTAGGACAACTGGAGCCCACCACCATATTTGGCTAATTTTTCTATTTTTTTTTTTTATAGAGACAGGATCTCACTCTTGCTCCGATTGACCTTGAATTCCTGACCTCCAGTTATCCTCTCAACTTGGCCTCCCAAAATGCTGGGATTATAAGCATGAGCCACCATTCCCAGCCTATTTTAATTCTTTTTATGGGTAAATAATGGTGGATATAATAATGGTCCATGGTGCATATATGCCACATTTTCTGTATCCATTCTTCCACTGATGGACACTGTTGGTTTCACATCGTGGCTATTGTGAAGAGCGCTGCGGTGAGTGTGGTGATGCAGACATCTCTTTGACACACTGACCTCCTTTCTTGTGGATATATACCCAGTAGTGGCATTGCTGGGGCCTATGGCAGTTCTGTTTTTAGTTCCTTGAGGAACCTCCACACCATTCTCCATAGTGGCTGTACTCACATTCCCACCAACAGTGTATAAGGGTTCCCCCTTCTCCACATCCTTGCCAGCATCTGTTGTCACCTGTCTTTTTGATACAAGCTATTGTAACTAGGGTGAGATGATGTGGCATTGTGGTTCGGATTTGCATTTCTCTGATGATTAGTGATGTTGAGCATTGTTTGTGTACCTATTGGCCATTTGTGTGTGTTCTTTTGAAAAATGCCTGTTCAGATCTGTTGCCTATTTTTAAATTGGTTTTTTTCCTATTGTTTGGGTTCCTTATATATTCTTCTTATTAATACCTTGTCGGATGCATAGGCTGCAAATCTTTCCTCCCATTCTGTGTATTGTCTCTTCATTTTATCAATTGCTTCTTTTGCTGTGCAGAAGCTTTTTAGCTTGATAGGATCCCAATTTTCTATTTTTTGCTTTGGTTGCCTGTGCTCTTGAGGTCTTATCCAGAAAATCTTTGCCGAGACCACTGTCCATTGTGGTAGAGTTCCCACAATGTTTCCTTTTAGGGGTTTCATAGTGCAAGTCTTAGACCGTAATCCATTTGTATTTGATTTTTGTGCACGGAGAGAGGCAGGGGTCTAGTTTTATTCTTCTGCAGATGGTTACCCAGTTTCCCCAGCATTATTTATTGAAGAGACGTCCTTCCCCATTGCATGTTCTTGGTGTGTCTGTCGAAGATGAGTTGGCTGCAAATATGTGGATTTGCAGTGATTCTTCACACTGCTCTGTTAGTCTGCGTGCCTGTTTTTATAGCAGTACTGTGCCGTTTTGGTTACTATGTCTTTGTAGTAAACTTCGAGGCCGGGCAGCGTGATGCCTTCTGCTTAGCTCTTTTTCTTAGGATTGCTTTAGCTGTTTGGATCTTTTGTGGTTTTATACACATTTTAGGATTTTTTTTCTATTTCCGTAAAGAATGTCATGATATTTAGTTAGACATCTCACTGATCTGTAAGTTTCTTTGGGCCATTGTCATTTTAACAATATTAATTCTTCTAATCCATGAGCATGGAGTATCCCTCTCCCCTTTTATGGTTTCTTCTTTTATTTTTTAATCAGAGTTTTATAGTTTACTTGTATAGCTATTGCACTTCCTTGCCTACATCTATTTCTAGGTATTTTGCCTTTTCAGTAGTTACTGTAAATGAAATTGCTTTCTTGATTCCTTTTTCAGATTGTGTGCTGCTGATGTATGTGAGGAACGTCCAGAAAGTATCCAGCCATGTACTATGAGAAATAGAGACTCACATGGCCGGGTTCTTTCCAGACAGCCCTGTATATGTGCTCCTGATTTTTATATGTTGATTTTTTTTATCCTGCAACTTTACTGAATTTATTTTTTATTAGTCCTGACAGTTCTTTGGTGGGATAAGATCATGTCATCTATAAAAAAGGCTAATTTAATGTCTTCCTTCCAATTTGCATGCCTTTGTTTCTTTCTCTAGAAAGATGCCTAATTGCTCTGTGGCCCAGGCTTCCAGGATTATGTTTAATAATAGTGGTGAAAGTGGGCACATTTGTCTTGTTCCAATCTTTAGAGGAAAGGCCTTCCTTTTTTACCCATTCTGTACAATGTCAGCAGTGGGTTTGTCATAGATAGCCTTTATTATTTTGAGTTATGTTCCTTCTGTACCCATTTTTTTAATTAAATCATAGCTGTGTACATTAGTGCAATCATGGGGTACAGTGTGTGGGCTTCATATACAATCTGAAATATTTTCATCCAACTGTTCGACATAATCTTCATGGGATTTTCTTGTTTATTGTGTGAAAACATTTGTGTTCTGCATTTAGTAGGTTTCACCTGTCCCTTCTAATATGCACCATAAGTGTGATCCCACCATTTACCCCTCTCCACACGCCCTCCCCCTCCCTTTTCCTCCCTTACCCCTTTTCCCTTCTTCTTGTGCTATAATTGGGTTATAGCCTTCATATGAAAGCTATAAATTAGCTTCATAGTAGGGCTGTATACATTGGATACTTTTTCTTCCATTCTTGAGATACTTTGCTAAGAAGAGTGTGTTCCAGCTCTATCCATGTAAATATGAAAGAGGTAAAGTCATCATCTTTCTTTAAGGCTGCATAATATTCCATGGTATACATGTACCACAACTTACTAATCCATTCCTGGATCAATGGGCACTTGGGCTTCTTCCATGACTTAGCAATTATGAATTGGGCTGCAATAAACATTCTGGTACAGATAGCTTCGTTATAATGTGATTTTTGTTCTTCTGGGTATATACAAAGTAAAGGAATTATAGGATCAAGTGGCAGGTCTATTTTTAGATCTCTTAGTATTCTCCAAACATCTTTCCAAAAGGAACGTGTTAGTTTGCATTCCCACCAGCAATGTAGAAGTGTTCCCTTTTCTCCACACCCATGCCAACTTCTTTGGTTTTGGGATTTTGTTATGTGGGCTACTCTTACTGGAGTTAGATGATATCTCAAGGTAGTTTTGATTTGCTTTCTCTGATGATTAAGGATGATGAGCATTTTTTCATGTGTCTGAAGACCATGTGCCTGTCTTCTTTAGAGAAGTTTCTCTTCAAATCTTTTGCCCATCCTAAGATGTGATCACTTGTTCTTTTATTGCTAATACGCTTGAGTTCTCTGTGGATTCCAGTTATTAAACCTTTGTCGGAGGCATAACCTGCAAATATTCTCTCCCATTCTGAGGGCTGTCTGCTTGCTACACTTACTATATTCTTGGCTGTGCAGAAGCTTTTTAGTTTCATCAGGTCCCAGTACTGTAGTTTTGATACTGCTTCAGATGCCTGGGGGGTCCTCCTCATAATGTATTTGCCCAGGCCAATTCTTTCAAGAGTTTTCTCTGCACTTTCTTCTAGTATTTTTATAGTTTCATGTCTTAAGTTTAAATCTTTAATCCAGTGTGAGTCTATTTTCGTTAGTGGTGAAAGGTGTGGGTTCAATTTCAGTCTTCTATCAGTCGCCAGCCAGTTATCCCAGCACCATTTGTTAAATAGGGAGTCTTTTCCCCAGTGAATGCTTTTAATTGCCTTGTCAAAGATAAAATAGCAGTAAGTAGCTGGATTCATCTCTTGGGTATCTATTCTGTTCCAAACATCTACCTCTCTGTTTTTGTGCCAGTACCATGCTGTTTTGATCACTATCGATTTATAGTACAGTCTTAGGTCTGGTAGTGTGATTCCTCCTGCTTTGTTTTTATTTCTAAGTAATGTCTTGGCTATTTAAGGTTTTTTCTGATTCCATATAAAACAATATATTATTTTTTCAAGATCTTTAAAATATGACAATGTAACTTTAATAGGAATTGCATTAAAATTGTATATTGCTTTGGGTAGTACGGACATTTTAACAATGTTGATTCTTCCCAACCATGAGCATGGTATGATTTTCTATTTGTTGATATGTTCAGCAATTTCCTTTCATAGAGTTTCATAGTTCTCTTTGTAGAGATCTTTCACATCCTTTGTTAGGTAGACTCCCAAATATTTTATCTTCTTTGATAAGGAAGAATCTACTACTGTGAAAGGAATAGAGTCTTTGACTGTTTTTTCAGCTTGGGTATTGTTGGTGTATATAAAGGCTACAGATTTATAAGTGTTGATTTGGTAGCCTGAAAACACTGCTGTATTCCCTGATCACTTCTAAAAGTTTTGTAGTAGATTCCCTCGTGTTTTCCAGATACACAATCATATCATCTGTGAAGAGTGAAAGTTTAATCTCTTCTAACCCCATGTGGATACCCTTAATCGCCTTTTCTTCCCTAATTGTAATGGCTAAAACTTCCATTACAATGTTAAAGAGCAATGGAGACAATGGGCAACCTTGCCTGGTTCCTGATCTAAGTGGGAATGGTTTCAATCGAACTCCATTCAATACGATATTGGCTGTAGGTTTGCTGTAGATGGCCTTATCAGTTTAAGAAATGTCCCTTCAATACCAATTTTCTTAAGTGTTCTGATCATGAAGGGATGCTGGATATTATCAAAAGCTTTTTCTGCATCAATTGAGAGAATAATATGGTCCTTATTTTTTAATTTGTTTATGTGATGGATTACATTTATAGATTTATGTATATTGAACCAGCCTTGAGATCCTGGAACAAAGCCCACTTGGTCATGGTGTATAATTTTTTTGATGTGTTGCTGGATTCTGTTTGCTAGGATGTTACTGAATATTTTTGCATCAATATTCATTAGTGATATTGGTCTATAATTTTCTTTTTTTGTTGAGTCTTTCCCTGGTTTAGGGATCAAGGTGATATTTGCTTCATAGAAAGTGTTGGGTAGTATTCCTTCTTTTTCTATATTTTGGAAAAGGTTGAATAATATAGGTACTAGGTCTTCTCTAAAGGTTTGGTAGAATTCTGACGTGAAGCCATCTGGTCCCGGGCTTTTCTTTTTAGGGAGGTTTTGTATAGTTGATACTATTTCAGAACTTGATATAGGCCTGTTCAACATTTCCATTTCCTTCTGGCTAAGTCTTGGAAGGTGGTGTGCTTCCAAGTATTGGTCGATTTCCTTCAGATTTTCATATTTCTAAGAGTAAAGTTTCTTGTAATATTTATTAAGGATTTTTTGAATTTCTGAGGGGTCTGTTTTTATTTCATCTTTACCATTTCTGATTGATGAGATTAGAGATTTTACTATTTTTATCCTAGTTAGGTTGGCCAAAGGCTTAGTTATTTTATTGACCTTTTCAAAAAAACATCTTTTTGATTTATTAATTTGTTGTATAATTCTTTTATGTTCAATTTCATTTAATTCTGCTCTAATTTTGGTTATTTATTTTCTTCTGCTGGGTTTGGGATTGGAATGTTCTTCCTTTTCCATCTTGTTTAAGATGTCTCATTAAGTTGTTAACTTCCTCTCTTTTGGTTCTCTGGAGGAAGGCTTGTGATGCTATAAATTTCCCTCTAAGGACTGCCTTTGCAGTATCCCAGAGGTTCTGATAATTCGTGTCTTCATTGTCATTTTGTTCCAAAAATTTGGAAATTTCCTTCTTAATCTCATCAATGACCCATCTGTCATTCAGCATGAGGTTGTTTAGCTTCCATGCTTTTGTTTGAGTATGCATATTCTGGTTGTTATTGAGTTCAACTTTTATTCCATGATGGTCTGAGAAGATGTAAGGAATAATTTC
>CAUYRH010002281.1:0-78003 GCA_963574655.1 Perodicticus potto
CTCACGCTGTCTCCCTGTGTCCCCAAGGGGAAGTTCCTGGGTAGATCCCACCTGCCAGAGATGCCTGAAGTCCTCTCTCCCCAGTCTCACCGTGCCCAGCCGCAAGGAAGCTGTTACTCGGCTGCCATCTTGCTCCGCCTATATCCCTGGAAACCTTTTCTAAAGTCCTTTCTTTCAATTTAAAATATTTTGTATTTGTCTAAAATTCAGTAATTTTGATATGATGATGTAAATGAATAAATATCTGCTTTGTTCGGCAGCAACATTCTAATAGCTTCAATTAAGTCTGACGAAGCATTTTTTGTTATCCTAACTGAATAGCGTTCTTTCCCCACCAGAAGTCCGTTTGTAGTGATCTGCAGGCTCAATATGTCCTATAGATAACAACACATAAGACCAACAAGTGCGGAAATAAAATAAATGGTGTATGAAGCTCATCTGTCGTCCGTAGGCAGCGTGTTGGCAGCAATCCCGGTGCTTACCGCAGCCTGACAGGCATCCCGCTCCCTGATGGCAGAGTTGACATGCTTTGGCAGTAACTGCAAAAGCAGTTTGGGGGATTAAATCTCAGTCTTTCTGTCAGGAAACTGACTGTTATGTCTTTTCTCACAACTACATTATGTCTCATTACAAACCCTTTTCCTCCTCTATAGACAGGCATTACCCATTTAAATTGTTCGTAAAATGTGTTTTATTGCTCAAGCCTTTTAGCTTTCTATTTTAGGTGATTTTCCTTTCTATTTTAGGTGACAGTATGGTTTATACGCTCATTATAAAAAGCTAAAAATGTAGAAAATACACAAGGGCTGTTTGGAAAATATCCAGCCACGTACATCTCTATTTTTCATTGTATGTGGCTGGAAACTGTCAGACACCACTCGTGTATCTGTAAACACTGAGCCTTTTCTAGGTCTTGAAGTCCAGGCTTATTTTGTTTTGTCTATCAGCCAGATAATGAAGTTGGTCACTGCTCTTTGAGATTTATACTCCCCTTAGCATTTTTGCCTATGTAATGCCCTTATCATCTGGTTTCCATTGTTGTTGTAACGTCAGCTGGAAATATTAGTGTTTCCTTATTCACAATGTATTGTCTCAGCTTTCAAAATGTTCTTCTTGTCTTTTTCTTTCACTATTTTTTACTTTTATAAATCTAAGTGTGGGTCTCTTTTTATTTCTTATACTTGTACTTTATTGAACCTTTTAATGTGTAGATGGATGTTTTTCATACACTTTCTGAATTTTTCAGCAATTAATTCCCAATGCAAATATACACATGCATATAGATGTACGTACTTATATATAAGCAAATATGTGTATATATTTCAGTTCTTTCTCTTCTCCTATCGTCTCATTAGGTGCATGTTGATACATGTAAGAGTATCTCATACTTTTCTGAGTGTGGGTTTAGTTTTCTTCATTTCTCTTTTCTTTTATTCTTCTAATTGCATAATTTATATTGATCTATGTTTGAGTTTACTTTTTCTGCCAGTTCCAACCGACTATTGAGCACCCCTAATGACGTTTCATCTCAGTTATTTTACATTTCAACTCACGAAATTTAATTTGGTTCTTTTACCTAATTTATATCTCACTATTAGTATTTTTCTATCTAATGAAACATCCCCATCCTACTTTACAAAAAAGCATGGCTTGCTTTAGTTCATTGAACATATTTAAAATGGCTCCTTTGAAAGCTTTGCCTGCCAAATATGATATTTGAGCCCTTTCACAGATAATTTCAGTTGCCAGTCACACTTTTATGTTTTTTTTTCCAATGTCTTATAGCATTTTCTTGAAAAGTGGAAATTGGAGAGAAGGTAGCAACTCCAGGTACGATCCCAAACTTGAGGGTTGTTTTTGTTTGTTACTTGTTCATTTCTTCAGTGGCTTCCGTGGACTGTTCTTGAAGTCTATGTCCCACGCACTGTGTGGCCTCTGAGCCATGCTCACGGGCACCGGGTAGGTTTGCACAGTCCCCTTGAAAGGACTGTTGTTTAACAGGGGCTCGCTCCCTGGCATTTCTGTTCAGTTTTCTGCCTTTGGTGGAATTATACCAAGCCTTTGGGTGTCACTAAGTATGAGTTCTTTCTTTCGTGTTTGAGATGATGCCCTGGGCATAAATTGATTCAAAATTGAATTCCATGTTATTCACGCCTTTCTCCAGTCCTCTCTCAAGGTAGACTTTCCTGTGTTCTCTGACACCAGGAAGGTGCCTTGTTGCTGTAACTTCCCCTGGTGAGCTCTAGCAAAATAGCCTAATGCTTAACTTACTGTATTTATGGAGTTACCAGCCTCCTTTTAATAGCTCACTACCAATATCTCCATTGTTTTTGAGAGTTCACTTAAGCTTGTACTTTCTCAGATTCTGTTTCACACGGTTCTCAGGGGGAAAGCTTGAAGCTCTTGGTTCTTCACACATACATCTTCCACTGACAAATTCTCTGACTACTTCAGCCGGGTAAGAGACAGCTATCTTCTTCTCTCAGAATGAAACCTCTGTTTTATGACTAAGGAGGTGCACGGGGGAGCAGAGGTGTTGCTTCTCTCGGCTTGACTCTTTTAATATAGAATCTACACATTGAGGTCCCCATTGAGCCTGCCATTCCGAGGGGATAACAGGAATGAGCCAGGGCTGGTTGGAGGACAGGAGTGCCTTAACTCTTAATAGCACTCATCTGGGATTTAATCTCTGCAACAAAGGGCTGGAAGAGCAGCGTCCGGGAGAGATTTTTTTTTTTTTTTTTTTGAGACAGAGCCTCAAGCTGTCAACCGTGGATAGAGTGCTGTGACATCACAGCTCACAGCAATCTCCAATTCCTAGGCTCAAGTGAGTCTCCTGCCTCCGCCTCCCAAGTAGCTGGGATTACAGGCACCTGCCACAATGCCCAGCAATTTTTTGGTTGCGGCTGTCATTGTTGTTTGGCAGGCCCGGGCTGGATTCGAGCCCACCAGCTCAGGTGTATGTGGCTGGTGCCTTAGCCCGTTGAGCCACAGGAGCTGCTGTGGCTCATCGAGTAGGGCACCAGCCCCATATGCCGAAGGTGGCGGGTTCAAGCCCAGCCTCGGCTGAACTGCAAAACAGAAAAATAGCCAGGCATTGTGGTGGGTGCCTGTAGTCCCAGCTACTTGGGAGGCTGAGGCAAGAGAATCACCTAAGCCCAGGAGTTGGAGGTTGCTGTGAGCTGTGTGATGCCACAGCACTCTACCAAGGGCTATAAAGTGAGACTCTGTCTCTACAAAAAAAAAAAAAAAAGTGTGCAGGAGAGATGTTTATTAACATAATCCATGGCCAGTAACCTTGGCCACTCTCGCCTGGAATGGCACTTTTGTCTCTTTCGCTAGAGGGCTCAGAGACAAGGTCATGGCTCAAGTGATAAAGACTTGTTATTCCTTCAGAATTTTAGAATGTATTTTCTTGAACAAATATATCTTAATTTCCTGAGTGCTCCAAAAATTTCCAAGAACTTTAAATGTTTTCATATTGCTTTTTCATTTGTGGTTATTTATAAATTTGCCAGCTATTTTTATTTCTCTGTAGAGTGAATCCCCAGGTTTCTCACGTCATCATTCCAGGATCTCAGGTGGTTCTTTTCAAATAAGTTAATTTGGAAAAGTTTTGTGGAGCCAAATAGAAAGTCAGTTGGGATAAACTAAAGTAGAATAACTTACTAGACTACATTATAAACATCTTACTCCTATCAAATATATACTAAAAGCCAGATTCCACAGTGTCAAATCCTTTCCAGATAACATAACTGCATATCACAAAAAGGGTATCTATAGGCAATTAAATATTCAGTACCCAGTAAGATAAATTTTAGAAAGTCTGGAATTCAAAGATTATCAGACAAACACTTAAGTTGGAAAATAAAACCTGTATTGAGGAGAAAGATCAATAACATCAATCAATGTAAACAAACCAGAAGTAATACATGTGATTGAATTAACAGACACAACTTTTAAATGTTATTGTGACTATATACCATAAGCTGATGAAGATAAACTCAGAAAGATAAGCAGAAATATTGAAGAGAAATGAGACCAAATTCAAGCTTTTAGAGATGAAATCTACCTCGTGTGAGATAAAAATTCACTCAATAAGATAAATTATAATTACAAATTATAGGAGAAAAGGTTAGTAAGACAAAATAATAGAAACTACCTAAAATAAAACACAGAAGGAAATGATTAATAAGCATGCAGGTGGATTATTCAGAATTCTTATATACATATAAAAACTAGAGGGAGATGGAAAGTACTTCAATAAAAATGATACTTTGAAATTTGTTAAAGAATATAAACTCCAAGATACTTAAGCATTTATATACATGGAGAAAACTACAAGGCTCATCATAAAACTATGATCAGATTTCTCAAAATCAGTTATGAACCGAAAATTTTGAAAATAATTCAGAAAAAAAGGTAAGATGTACCAAAGGACAAGGATTAAGAATTGTAACACATTTCTTATTAGAAAGTATGTGAGCCAAGAGAGGGAAAATATCCTTAAAATAGGAAAAGAAAAATATAATTCCATATCTAGCAAACTGTATTTGAATAGGATGGAAAAATAAAGAGATTTTCAGGCATGCAAAAGCTGAAACAATTCCTCACTAGTAATTCTATACTGTAAGATATAGTAAAAAAGGACTTTCTTTCTTTTCTTTTCTTTTTTTTTTTTTAGAGACAGAGTCTCACTTTGTCACTCTCGGTAAATGCTGTAGTGTCACAGCTCACAGCAACCTCCAGCTCTTGGGCTTAGGTGATTCTCTTGCCTCAGCCTCTCCAGTAGCTGAGACTACTGGCACCTGCCACAACGTCCAGCTATTTTTCTATTGCAGTTTGGCCAGAGCTGGGTTTGAACCTGCCACCGTTGGTATACGGGGCCTGAGCCCTAGTCACTGAGCCACAGGCACCATCAGTAAAAAAAGACTTTCAAGAAAAGGATTATGATATTAATTACAAACAAGGATTGACAAACCAATAAAATACAGAAATGAAACAAAATGGTAATTTCATGGGTAAATTTAAAAGATGCTTTGTTTATTATTTACATTTATTTAAAAGATAATTGCTTAAACAAAAATAATAAGAATGTATAGCTCACATGTAAAGCTCTTGAAAAAGCATCATAAAGTCAGAAATGAGAGAAATAAAAGCATAACTTTGAAAGGTCTTCATAATACACATGAAATGATATAATATCTTAAAGTTAGACAGTAAAAGACTGACAATTTGCATTATAACCCCTCCAAACTAATACCTGCAATAAATACAAAAAAACTTAGCTTAAAGCCAATAACAGAAAGAAAAATGGAATAATGAGAAAAACTTAATTGAAATGAAGGCAGAATAAATAAGAGATGGAACAAATAAAAAACAATAGCAATGTTACAGACATAAATATAAACAGTAATCACATTTATTATAAAAGTTATCTGAACACCCCAATTAAAAAGCAGAATATTTCAGAATATATTTCTTTAGAAAGAAAAATACAAGTACACCCTGCCCACAAAACAAATACTGAAGTTAAGGGCAGCGCCTGTGCCTCAAGGAGTGGGGCACTGGCCCTATATACAGGGGGTGGTGAGTTCAAGCCTGGACCCGGTCAAAACTGCAAAAAGAAAAAAAAAACTGAAGTTAAAAAAGTAAGTTAGAAATGAACTTGATACATAAGAGAAACTTAGAAATTTCTGAACCTACATTTAAGCATTCAAATGGAATTAGATTAATTTACAGTAAAAAAGCTGTGAAGTTAAAAGAAATCTCACACAATGGTTTCTCTGATCTAAACATTTTCAGTGAAGTCAAGGACAAGTCCAAGTCAGCTTCTAAGAGCTGGAGGTAGGTAGTTCACTTAAGGAAAGTAAAATTTAGAAATAGCCATTAAAATTGATCAAAGACAAATAGAAGAAGGAAAGATATTGAAGATTTAGTGAGGATAGAGAGCATACAAATAGGGTGGCATTAACCTGTATATTTGTGATTCTCCCTAGAAAGTTTTACATTATCCCATTGTAGGAGTGAAAATATCAGTTATCAGCATTTGTTCAGCTTCTAAATATCTAAAACTTGTTTCTTTCTTCCTTCTTTTTTTTTCTTACTTCAATTCCTCTTTCTTTTTCTTTCATTTCCTTCGTGTCTTTCTTTATAGTTTCTTCCTTCTCTCTTTCCATATTTCTTTTCTTTTCTGTTCTTTTACTTCTTCACTTCTTATTTTCTTTCTCTTTCCTTCTTTCTTTACTCCCTGCCCTTTTTGACTTCTGTAGCTTTTTAATCTCTTTTCATCTTTTCTTCTATCTTTTCCTTCTGCTTTTGTTCTTTACTGCTGTCCCTGACTTTGCTTTAAATATATTTATGTGCCAAATACTACGGTCACGGCATTATGATAATTTTTGTGTGTATAGTATTAAAAATGAACAAAATTGTTGGTTATGGGCTACCAGTTGGGATATGATTAAATATTTTACAATATCAAGTGATGTTACAGGAACACTTCTTTACATAAGCTTAGTTCATATTCTCAAGAAATATAATATTAGTTTTTATTTTTAATTATTGTACGTATGTGATAGTTATGTATATTTATAGGTCATCTGTGGCATTTTGATATTGGCATACAATGTGTATTCATCAATTCTAGTAGGATAACCATCACTTCAATTATTTATCATTTCTTTGTGTTAAGACATTTCAATTCTCCTCTCCTAGTTAGTTTAAAGGATACCATAATTTATTGTTGACTACAGTCACTTTGTCCACCTATCAAATATTATTAATTCTATCTAACTGTATGATTATATTCTTGAAGCTACTAATCATTCCTACTTTATCCCCATTTCCCCACCTACCCTTCCCAACCTCTGGTAACTATCATTTTACTGTCTCCTTGAGATCAATTGCTTGAACATTCAGCTGCCAAGCTGCCAAATTAATTATCCCATTATGTCCTTCATTAATCTACTTACATTAACAAATGAATGAAAATGTTAATTGTAAGAGAAATCTCTAATCATAGAGAGGCTCATATTGACAAATATTATTCAAAATGGAATAATAGTCAGTTCCAGTCTGAGATCTTTGACTCACTTGAGAATGCAAACATGAATTGATGTCTTAAATTATGCTCTTTCAATAAACTATCTAATCTGGTAGAATATGTAAAGTCAGTTGGCTTCATTTTAATTTAAGTGTTCTCTGCAGACCAGAATTATAAAATTATTCTCCAGTAGTTCTGCCCCCAAAAGCCAAAACTGTGAACACGAGGAGATACCATTAGCCCGTTACATAATGTTTCATTAAAACTTTGTTTTTGCAGTTAACTTTGAGTTAGTCAAAAGAAGATCAAGCTACTGAATTTTGCCCACAATCTATATACAGTTGGAAGAGAACTCTCTCCCTGAGCACCCACAGAAGTCAGCTTGGCCAAACCTTGGATTCTAGTCTTGTGGAACTGGAACCCTAAAGAGAAAATCCAGTCAAGCTTGCCTATATTTTGGACTCGCAAAACTGTGAGACAATAAATGGATGTTGACTTTAAGTTGTTTAGTTTGTGTTATTAATAATTTGTTTTAGTCATAACAGAAACCCAGAATTTCTTTTGAATTTTTAGGTATTTCTGTATTTGAAACTGTTTTCAAAGACACAAAACAAAAGCCAAATGCTAATACAAATTCACCTGGAAAAAAAAAAAAACCTTCTTATTTAATATTTGGGAAAGAAATCAAAGTCATTGTCATATTAGTAAATTTTTCTTTCTCTCAAGTACCCTAATTTTATTAGAAAAGAATTACTGAAAACAGGGAGAGTATTTTGCTTTGGCAAGTAATACATTTAATACATCATGCATTTGATAAATTTGTTGAGAGCAATCAGCACTTATTAACTAACTTCTAAGAGAAACACTAAATTAGATTCTAATGCGATGTTAAATTATTTTTTTAGCAAATTCTACTTGAGGATGAAATAGGTAAGGCATATTTCTAAGAGAAACTCATTCCTGAACTTTTCTTATGGAAGCAGAATGATTTTTCAAACTTGGGCTCTCCTTATTAAACCCCATTAGCAGCTTCCTATTAGATTAAGGACATCTAAACTCATTAAAATATGACAGAAAATGTGAAATGATCTTGCTTCATTTAGCAATCTTCTCTTTTCATATTTCCCTCTGACAGTCTATGTCCCAGATGAACTAATTTTTTCTATTCTCTTACAATATTCTTTTTCTTACATGAGATTATTATGTATGCTATTGATTCTGCTTTGAATGCTCCCATATTCAATTTTTCTGAATAATCTATCTCTTAGGTCTTAGTTTAGACAGAACTCTCACAGGTTAGCGTTCTCTAACAGCAAAATCCAAATTAGAGACCATCACAGTGTTTACCACTATTTCTTTCCTTTGCAAGCTATTCATTTTAGTGTAATAAAGTTATAATTATGCTTTGATTAACTGCTTGTACTTTCCCAAAGGTAGTGAAAATGTATGCTATGTGTAATTTGCTATTGTTTAATGCTTAGAACTGATAATAGTAGATATTAGTTACTAAGTAGATGTGTATTCATTGAATGAGCAGGGCATTGAAGAATAAATAAGAGTTATCTAAATGAGGGATGGGGAGGGTTTTTCAAGCTAAAGAAGCATAGTAAACAATACTGTGGAGGTAAAAAAGAGTGAAGTGTGTATTTTAAACCTTTAAACCGACGGTCTCCAACCTTTATGGCGCTATTCATGAAAGACAATTTTTCCATGGACAGGTTTTGGAGGTGGGGAGGTGGAGGGCGGGGGACAAGGGAGTGGGAGGGATTCGATTCTCATAAAAAGCAGGCAACTTAGATCCCTGGCAAGGGCAGTTTAACTGATCTGAGAGGAGGCGGAGCTCAGGCGGTGATGCCAGGGAAAGACCCAACTATAAACACGGGAGAATTTTCACTCACTCCCCTGCCGCTCACCTCCTCCTGTGAGGCCCAGTTCCTAACAGGCAATGGACCATAACAGTCTGCAGCCTGCTCTGGGGCTTCTGGGAACCACGGTTGTAAACCACAAAGAAAAAGAGAAAGCAATATAGCAAATTAGATTATTAAAAACAGATGAATCTGAGTGAAGACCATATGATTGCCTCTGTATGTTTTTTGAAAATTTTCTGTTCAGTTTGAAATTACTTTAGAATAAGATTAATAAATCATTTGGAAAGCTAAAACGTGAAAATGGAACAAAGTACCAAGATAGAAGGAAAAGCACCTAGATATTGACATGAGGTTTGTAAAACGTTAGACATCTAATGTAGGTTTCCAATTTATGTAACAGATCATTTGTACTCACTATTTGTTTCATGCTTCTGAAACTTGGGGCTTTTATATTTCTTACAAAGTATCTCCTACAGATTTGAGCATTAAGGATGTTTAAATAAAGATTTTGTGATTGATTATTATATGGAACACAGTGGAGCAATATAAAAACAGAGACACTTTTATAAAATCACAGCCGTGCTACACCTCAGTTCCTCAACTTTGAAAAAAATGACACATTATTCATAGTGTCCTCAACTCTCCCAAGCAAAATAAAAAAAAAATTAAGTTCCAATATTACTAAACTCTGAGTAAATGTATGTTTTCTCCTAAATTCAGTAGTTGTGATGGACATAGGTTCATCTTTCCCTATGATTATGTCGAGTTTGAGAAGAGCAATTATTAAATGTATGGTTGAATAAGGAGAAAATTTGATGGAAACTTAAATATGTTTTGTTCTTGCTAATCACAGCTAATGAAAGGAGCCTCTGACTAAAACCTTATAAATCTGAAATGAAGAGATGATTTGGACACAAGGCATTACAATGAATATTAAATATCCAGGAGCATGTTAAGTCAAATTATCCATTTCCTAAACTTCTGCTGTGATCAGAGTGATTTAATACGATCTTAACATAAATAACCAAATAGGCTATCAGTAGAATGTACCGACTCATAAATATATTCATTCTGATTTCCTTAGACCATGAGTGGAAAGTAAAAAATAGACTTTTGTGACCTGTCTGATACTCAATGTCTTCTTTCTAGACAGGCAGAATTAGCTAATTCATATACTGGAACAGTAGTATTTCTTTGACATTAAGCAGGTCATGCTGCTTTTTACAAATTTTACTTTATTTTGAAAAAAAAGAAAGACATATCAAAAATTACAGGTCCTGGGTTTTGTCCTTTTCACTTGAAAATAACATAACTTTTCAATGTGTAATTATTCACAGAAAAGTAAATTTTTTGATCTTTGTCTTTGCACATTTGTATTATTGATTTACTTACAATTATAAATCTTCCTAGAAAAGTTTTACAGATCTTTGATATCAATTACACTTTTATGAATATGACATATCCTTTTATGTTAAAGTATTCACATCTTTAAAAGTTATATTGTAGGCATATTATCTCTACATAATACGTAGACACAATTAATACCTAAGGTGGTTATCCTTCTTTAATTTAACAGAGTTAATAAATATATCTCTAATTTTTTTCTTTGCAAAATGAAAATTGTGCAAGATATATTCAGTGTCCTATTTATTACTTATTTCAACATTGGTATATTTATTTCTTATCAATCAAAATTACTTCCTGTTCAGGAATGCTTTTGCATGATGCCAAAGTCATCAATGTTATTTTATAGAGTAGTACTCAAATCACTTTGGAAAATAATGATGAAGCAAAATATATTTTGTAGTTCATTTAAAAAAGAAACTGGGCCTAGAAATAGGACAGAAATGCTTCTCTTCCTTTAATAATCTCAACCCACTTGTCACATCTAGTGATGGATCTATTATCCCTAAAGCAGATAAAACACACCTTTTACAGTAAAGACAGAACTGTTAGAATAGTTCTACCTGAGCAGGGTTTCTCTTTTAGTTATCTTTATGTGAGATGGAGTTATAAATGGTTCCTTATATTACGAAAAAAAAAATCACTAAACTTTGTAAATGATGTCCCAGATATCCCAAAAATAATTTGTGAGATTGTTGGGATGGGAAGAAGGTGTTACACTATAAAATTGAACTCATAAACTTGACTCATTTTAACATCTTCAAAACATTTTGAGAAAAAAATGAAATTGAAACAATGCAGAAGACACATAAGCATTATATCTAGACATACTCTTTTTTTTTTTTTTTTTTTTTTTTTTTTTGCAGTTTTTTGGCCAGGACTGGCTTTGAACCCATCACCCTCGGCATATGGGGCCAGTGCCCTATTCCTTGAGCCACAGGCGCCGCCCTAGACATACTCTTAATATCATCATTCCATATGTGTTCTTTTTGTGCATAGCTTTTTATGCTTATCGTAGTATTTGTGAAATTTAGAAAATTTTGGATGCATCAATATTTTCATATTTTTTAAGGGCTATAATGTATCACATTTCAATCAGAGGTTTAATTGTTTCCTTTACTTATCTTTTTTTTCTCATTTAAAAAATATAATTCATAAATTACCTTTAACCATAATGGTCCAAGTCTTCAGGGCCACAATTATACATTTCTACTGAATTAAAGTCCAGGTATTAAGATATGGGTCATAAGCTCTACATAAATTTACTTGAGTAAACAGTGCTAAACATTTTTGAAAGTTATTATGTCAGTTTAGTTTCTTTCTAGAAATATATGAAAGTTCCAGTTATACCACACTAATGCTTAGGGCAAGTACTCTAATAACTTTGAATGTTATTATTGTTATTCATTTAAATACATTTGTAATATCTCATTCATTCTGATTGTTGCTCCATGTCTAGAATTAGATGAAATATCATACTATGATTATTGGTTTTAGGCTTTTTGAGCAGTTGTCAGGGGTCCAAATGACCCACCTTGTAAACGTGAGAAAGTGTATTCCCAATGGCATGAACGTTTGTACTGCAGAGTAAATCCCTAAGTCATTGGTGGAGAGGCTGGGAGGCTTAATCTCTGACTCACTTTAATTGCATCTTTATTTTTTCACATCATTTTTTACTGTAATTTAGATTTCCCGAATAAAATAGTAATTCTCAGACCTTTGCCTTAGACTCAACTCTCCAGAGGACATTGACTAAAACTACTACTTTTTAAACTGTCTCCTTTACAGAAGTGGGCAGTACCAAAGATATACGTAAAGTAGTACTTGATGTTTTGACCCTCATTTACTACGGAAAACTTAACAGAATATGTCTATCCTGGAAATATAAAATTGTACTGATAAACACTAAACTAAGTGTCCAGTTTTTTTAACCCTCCATGAAATTATTGTATTTTCAGTCACCTTTAATCTGTTTTAGGGACTAACAATATACTTTTCAAATGTTGAATAATCAATAAGTATTTTTAGAATGAATGAATGAATGAGGTTTTATAATCCTGTAAGCAAACCTACAGGACTCTGTCGCTATCTCTGTTGTGCAGTACCTTCTGAGATTAATATATCTTAAGAATCCTCTAATTATATAATGTTCTTACACAATTACATTCTATTTTAATTATATATTTATTTCTTTAGATGCCTTAACCACCACTATGATATTGCGCAAAGTATTCTCTCAAATTATTTCACAGTAAAGAGCTGCAGTAATGGGTTCATGCCCATGGAATTAACTGGTTGTATAGTATACTCATCATGCAGAAGTGGCTGATCTAAGACACTGATGGATTGGCCTCCAGTTGGGAGACCATACACTTCTTGTCTTACAGTAAATAAGAGCATAGTTTTATTCATTCATATCTGGACTACATAATCCAAGAACAAAGATGTGGAAGTGGACTAAATATTCTCATTATTATGTCTAAAGAAACACTCAAAATATTTGTTACCTATCTCACAACAGGTTTTAGGAGACTGATTTAATTGGGGACATAAAAATGGATGCACAGATATTGAAGCTGAAACTTTCACCTGCTCATTTGGCGTGGCTTATGCAACTGAAGAAACAGGCAAAAGGGGAGTTACTCTAGTTGTTTCTAATTGCTAAAATGATTGAGCTCAACTAATAAGGGAAATTTGGATTTCTACTGAACTTCACCCCTTGTACCTTATTTTTGTCAATTTTAATCTGTATTCATTCTCTGTAATAGTCTATAACTATGAGCGGAACAGGATTTTTTCAGTCCTTTGATCCACAAATCCCTCTCAGCTGACTAAGCAAGGAAATATCTCTTGCTATAGTATATGTGTACAGTAAACCAAATTTATACACATATCTATAAATATTAGCATATTTGTACCTAAATTAAGCCAAGCATAAGAAAGCATAAGACCATACTGTTCTCTATTTTTGATCAATTACCATAGGAATCATTGTAGCATCCTCCTTTTCTGTGTTTGCAACCTCTACCTGTACTGAGAGACAACCATAGAATTCATCATTTGTTTAATTCATTGTTCAATTCCAGTTGTTTTCTAATTATTCACCTTTATACCTATGGATATCTACCAGGTTATCAACCAGAGTTTAGAGTTTATGTAGACGTCTTCTTGGTTCAGTGTGAGAGACTCCATTTATTTCCACACTGGTTACTCTTCCACTCACACCTGCAAGAAACATGAGGGGATGGATCTTGGTATTCACTGTGATAACTTGGTGGGATTCCTGGAGGTTATGCCCATGAAAAAATGCCATTGTCTTCCATCTTCTCAGGAAACAATTTCAACAAAAGTGTCAGGTTTATTACTCTTTCCTCATTATTTATGCTGTTTTAACTTCCCAGAAAGTGTGATTTCTAAAGCATGGCCACTGACTAGGTTACTTAAGTTCATTAATGTAAGTTTTTTCCCAGAAAATCAGTAAGTTAACATTTTTCTAATTTTCACTATATATCTTAATTCTGCTAGGTTTAATAAGTCTTTACTAATTGCAATAATGTGCCATGTGTTGTTTCAGCTAAGGACAATCAAGACATGAACAAGGTCACAATACTAGTTCACCAGAACACGTAACAGCAACTCTCTATAGGGGAAAGAACTGACCAACACTATCAGTAAACTAGATACCATACATTTTATGTAATGAGGATAGATTTGATTGATAACATAGTGTCTAGAGAAAGATATCTGAAATTCATTTTTGGAGACTTGGATTTTGATACATACCCAGCATGCTAGTCTCATTCAGTTGTATTATACTATGCACAAAAGTTAAATTAAGAAGTAAAACAAATGAACAACAGGATCTGAACTTCTGAAAATTTATTTTTGATGTACCAAGAAAACTAAAATTAGCACAAAAGAAAAACAAAGATGTTTTTCCTTTTTTAATTTTTTAAAATATTTCAGAATATTATGAGGGTACATAGGTTTTGTTATATAGTTTGCTTTTGTATATTTTAAGGCCAAGTTATAAGCATGCCCTTTTATGCCCATGAAAGTACATGATGTGCCATGCGGTGAACCCATTAGGTGTGAATTTATCCGTCTCCTTCTACCCCCTCCTACTGACTTGAATTCCATTGACATTTGCTTTCATATGAACTCATCAGTAATGATCAGCTAGTTCCAATTTGGTATTGTGTATGTGTGGTGTTTGTTTTTTCATTCTAGTGATACTTCATTTAGGAGAATGGTCTCCAATTCCACCCAGGTTGTTTTAAAAGATAGTAGATCACCAACATTTTTATACATTCAACCATAAAAATACTACTCCATGGCATACATATGTCATGTATTGATGGACACTTGGGTTGTTTCAACATCTTTGTGATTATAAATAGTGCTGTTATAAATATTTAAATGCAAATGTCTTTTTAATAAAATATCTTTTTTCCTTTGAGTAGATATCTAGTGGTGGGACTTCAAGATCCAATGGTAAGTTTGTTTTTAGTCCTTTAATGTATCTCCATAGTACTTTCCATTGAAGTTATACTAGTTTGAAGTCCCACTACTGTTTGTGTGTGAGTTCATTTTTCTCCACAAACAAAATCTGAAGAGATTCTCAGCATCTCTTGCTTTGAGAGTTATGATATGAGTCATTCTCACTGGAGTAAGGTGACATCACAATGTGGTTTTGTATTTTCCTGGTGATTAAGGATGCTGAGAATTTTTTTCATGTGTTTGTTTACCATTAGTCTATCTTCATTAGAAAAGTTTCTGTTCATGTCTTTTACCCATTTTTAATGTGGTTGCCTGACATTTCTTGTTGCTTTTCTTGAGTTCTTTGTAGATTCTGATATGAACTGGATGTGTAGCATGTTAATACTTTTACTGGATGTGTAGCATGCTAATATTTTTTCCCGTTCTGTGTTGTATATTTTTCCCCATTCTGTGTGTTGTATATTTCCTCCATTGATTGTGTCAATGGCTGTGCAGAAACTTTCTAACCTGATCATGTCTCATTTATTTATTATTGTTGTTCCTGTGATTGCCACTGGGATTGTCTTCATACTTCCTTTGCCTTGCCAATATAAGAGATTTTCTAACATTTTATTCTGGGGTTATTATTGTTTCATGTCTTAGGTTGAAGTCTATTATTATCCATCATGAATTAATTTCTGTGACTGGAAACAGGTGTGGATCCTGTTTCAGTCTTATGCATATGTCTATCCTGTTTTCCCATTATCATCTATTGCATAGGGATTCTTTCTCCTAGCTTATGTTTTTGTTTGCTTTGTGAAAAATTGGATGTCAATATGAGGAGAGTTTTCATCTGGGTTCTCTGTTCCAATCTATAGGCCTATGTCTTGTTTCTATGCCAAAGCCATGCTATTTTGATTACTATAGCCCTATAGTATAATATAATATAATATAGGTTATCTAATCTAAAGTCTGGTAAAGGGGATGCCTCACCATTTGGCCTTATTATATAAGAATTATTTTCCTATTCAGGATTTCTTTTGATTTCATGCAAAGTGTGGAACTATTTTTTTTAAGATCTGAGAAAAATGACATTGGTATTTTAATGATAATTGTATAGAATCTGTATTTCACTTTGGATAGTATAGATATCTGTGATCATGGTATGCTTTTCCATCTGTTTGCATCCTATTTTATTTCCTTTCTCAGTGTTTCATAATTTTCTTTAGAGAGGTCTTTCACCTCCTTTTTAAACTACATTCTTAGGTATTTCATTTGTTTTCATGCTACTCTAAAGAGCAATGTGTCTTTGATTTGATTCTTAGCTTGACAGTTGGTGGTGTATATGAAAGGTACAGATTTGTGAAGAATGATTTTTTCATCTGAGATGTTGCTTATTTATTTACCAATTCCAATAGTTTCTTGGTTAAGTCTTTGGCATTTTCTAGGTATAAAATCATATTATATGCAAAGAGCAAATGTTTAACTTCTTCTTTCCCCATTTGTATATCCTTGATTTACCTCACTTGTTTGATTGCTCTGGCTAAGATTTTTAGTATTATGTTGAATGAATTGGTGACAGTGGGCCACCTTGGCCTTTAAAAGTAGAAAACATGAAGCAAAAATGATTATTTATTATACTTTATGAATTTACCTCAATTCAAACTAAAGGGCTCACACTTTCTAAAATAAGCTATAAATCTTCACATTTTCACATTTCTTTCCTCTTTCAGCTCATTCTATTTTATTTATTTATTTATTTATTGGCCAGGGCAGGGTTTGAACCCACCACCACCGGTATATGGGGCTGGTGCTCTACTCCTTTGAGTCACAAGTGCTTCCTTTCAGCTCATTTTAAATCTACTTGTATATAGTAGATGTATATAGGGGGAAATGGAATGTGATTATTGCCTTTAGAGTATTTTTTTCTGAGAAATGTGATCTAAATATTGAAAAATAAATCTTAAACTTCAATATTCACATCTTCCTATTTCTGCATGTTATAGAATCACATATCTTTCATCTACAGAATAAACCTGTAAGTAATGATGTCAACAGAAAGTTTAAAGAAGTACAAAACCTTCAATGCTGATCATTACCTGTGCTCCAAAACTATACAAATTCTGACAATTAAGTTCCCAAACTTGCCACTGTGCATTTACATTGGCAGCACTGTACCAACAATTCAGGAAGGCATAACATTGGCATATCAGTGGTCTACAGCTGTGCTTATGTCAACACATGGCAGTGTTTTGCTGAATGGAGTTCATTATTATTGGTGCATGTTTTTTTGTGTTCTGTAATAAGAATGTTGGGCCTTAAATTAGACTAATGAACAAACATTAAATTTCTTGTTAAAGTTGTCAAGGGTAGAAGGAAAATCAGGGACCTGTTAGTAGAAGTATATGAGAATAATGTCATGAAGAAAACAACAGTGTGCAAATAGAGTAACGTTTTTCTGAGGGGAGAGAAAGTGTCACTGAAAAGAAAGACCAGACAGGTGACCAGTAATGAGCATAATTGACCAAAACATTGAAAACAATTGTCTAATTGTGTATCAAAATCACTGCCTGGGAAAGGCATAGTAGAACAAGTAAACATCAATAGAAAAAAAATTAGGAAAATCTTAACTAAAAATCTTGGGCTGAGAAACTGTGTGCCAAAATGGTCCCAAAAAAGTTCACCAATAACCCAAAACAAAGGAAAGTCAAAGTTTGCCAAGACCTTATCGAGAGGCAAGACAATGTTTGGGCCATGTTATCACTGGTGTGTACCATTAGAAACATGAGTGTACCAATACAACCCTGAAACAAAGCATCAAAGTGCACAATGGAGCTCAGCCATTTTTCCATGACCAAAAACATTCTGTCAGTCCCAATCAAGAATTAAAATTATGTTGCTAATACTTTTTGATATCAGAGGGATTATTCATTTTGAATTTGTACCACATGGACAAATAGTTAACCAAATTTACTCTTTGGAAATCCTTAAAAGTCTGTACAAAAAAGTTAGACAAAAAAAGCCCTGAACTTTTTACTAAAACCTCATGGTTCTTACAGTACAACAATGAACCAGTTCACATAGCACTGTCTGTGAGGAAGTTTTTATCCAGTCAATAAATAACTGTATTGGAACACTTTCTCTATTCACCTGCTCTGGTCCCCAGTGACTTTTTTCCTTCCCCAAAGATAAAGGAAATATTGAAAGGAAGATATTTTGGTGACATTTTGAACATCAAGGGTAAGACAAAAAAAAACTCTGATAACCACTGAGAAAAAGAGTTCCAAAATTGTTTTGAAGGGTAGACTAAGCAATGGCATTGATGGATAGCTTCCCAGGTACTTTGAAGGTCACCTTAGTCATATTCAGCAATAAGGAATAGAGCACTTTTTTTAGCATGAGTCGTGGACTTAATTGTCAGACCTTGTATTTTCAATTTCCACTGGAGAATTATTTTAAAATTTAGATTGTATAATCCTTTTCCTCTTTCTGTCGTTGAGACTAAAAAGAAACACTCAACTTTTATTCTTGACACTGAATACAGGCACTGAGGTCTTCAGGTTTATATTTGGATTTAGCTTTTTAGTCAGTTTCCTCACATGCATAATAAGAAAAATAGTGCCTCGATTAGTGTGAAATATTTGTTTTCACTAATGTTTATAAAAAGTCTTCATACACTAAAAGACAGGATATAAGTAAAAGATATAATAGAGATATAAAAGGAAGAATATATGTCACGTATTCTATAATTACTAATGCTTGTCACTTTTAAAAAAGAGTATTCAATTCTTTCCTAATTGACTATATTAACTTACTGTTCAGCTGCCAAAATTTTTTAAATCTGAAATCAAATTCTGTTTTAAGTACAATTATTTTCTTTTCTCTGTACTTTTATTAAATGAATTTTAAATATTTCACACTATATATGAGCTGAAATCTGTTAAAAATATTATAAACATGTTTATGTCCATATCCTTTATATTCTCAGTCACCTCTGTTTATATAGTATTAACAAAGTTTTACAATTCTCAGCCATGCGAGTGAATTTAACTGAGGAGATTTGAAGCAGAATTATAATCTGGTTTATGTAACACCAACAAAATTTCTAAACCAGTTAAATTTTGTTTAGAGACCATTTATTTTTTACAACAATATTGAAAACACAAGAAAGTAATTTGAGCTTAAAATGCCGATAGGAGAACACAATGAAAATAAACATAAAACATGATTTCCTTGAAGCATTACATTCTGGGGTGGAATGGAGATTGGCTACTTTTTTAGACTTTTAGAGAAAATGGTGCATACAGATTTTGATAAAATCGCAGAGAAGACTTATGAATCCTAAAGAGGTTCCAATTGGTTCAGTCCAAGAGGTTGCGCAAATAAAACTAGACCTGCTTTGATGACAGTGACTAAAATTTGTATGCTTTCTTGTGGTGCTCTGTACCTATGCTAAATAAGAGGACAGAAATGCTCTATAGATGCTAAATCTCACAATATTGCATTTGGATTGCTTATTTTTCACACCCAATTGACCTAAAAATTTAAAGAATTCACAACCTCCACCACCACCTCCAGGCTGAATATTTACTTTTATGTAAGTGGAAAATAATTACTATGCCATTGCTTGGAACTTTTGTGTTCTTAGGAAGACAGGCTAATGTGATTCTGCTGTCAAAACTTTAAGGGAGTTTCAGCCTAGATCCAGCGGTTCTTCATGTGAAGATCCAAGTATTGAGACAAAATGTTGAGCATTTTTTCAAATGTTTATTGGCCATTAGTCTATCTTCTTTCGAAAAGTTTCTGTCATGTTGTTTGCCTACTTTCAATGGAGATGTTTGATGTCTTCTTGCTTACTTCCATACGTTTTTTGTACATTCTTGTCATTAGCCCTTTATCAGATCTATAGCATGCAAATATTTTCTCTCATTCTGTTAGTTGTCTATTCACTCTATTGATCATCTCCTTGGAAGTGCAGAAGCCTTTTAATTTTTTTTGTTGTTGTTGTTGCTGTGATTACCTTTCCGGTCTTCTTGGTAAATTCTTTACCAAGACTTATATCTATAAGAGATTTTCTAACATCTTCTTCTAGAATTCATACAGTTTCATGCCTTAGATTTAAGTTTGCTATCCATTATGTTATTTTTTGTGAGTGGTGAGAGGTATGGATTCTATTTCAGTCTTAATCATCAGGGAAATGCAAAGCAATACTGCAATGAAACATCACCTAACTCCAGTGAAAATGGATTTTAGTCAGAAGTCCAAAAAGCAATGGATGCTGGCATAAATGCAGAGAGAAAGGAACATTTATACACTAGTACAACCTCCATGGAAAGTAGTTTGGAGACACCTCAAAGAGCTAAAAGACTCATTATTTGAACCAGCAATTCCACTACTGGAAGTTTATGCAAAGGAAAAAATGTCATTCCATAGGTACATTGATGAAATCACCCACTATACAAAACAAACAGGCATTTGTTTTGCAATTGCAAGGCAGAACAATTTGCAATGGAAAAGATGAGGAAACATTAAGTGCCCATCAATACATGACTAGATTAATAAAATGTGATAAATGTATAGCATCTTATATTGCTTAACCCCCTAAATTTTTACAACTTGGGTGGAACTGGAGATCATCCTTCTAAGTGAAGTATCACAAGAATGGAAAATAAATACCACATGTACTCACTCTTAAAATGGAACTAAATGACTGACATGGACGTGTATACATGATAATAGAAATCAATGGAAATCAAGGAGATAGAAGTAGGGAGGAGAGGATGGGTAAATTCACACCGAATGGGCACAACACCCACTATGTGGTATATAGACACAATTATAACCATGACTCAAACTGTATGAAAGTTATACATGTCATTTGTACCCCTGTAACATTCTGAAATTTAAAAAAAATGACTTCAAATTGGGGAGAAAAAGAGATAATGAGGATTTGCAAGCAAAAAAAGAATCTTTTTTTTTGTTTTTAAGAAAGCAGATGTGTTGTTGGCTTTTAAAGGAGGAATCACATGCCTTGTGTCAGGTTCTGGTGTAGGTAAGAAAGGGCTAGGTGCATTGGGGGCAGGTTGTTGGGACTATGAATCTTGGGTCAGTAAGACTGTCCAGGGACCTTGAGAATATCAGCTTGTTTTTCTTCCAGAAAATCCACCATTTCTTGGAAACAACTCAAGAATTAAAATAGTTAGTTAAGAGAGAGGCTTATAAAAATAGATAGGAGTCATTGAAATTTGTTTATGGGGCCGTTTACACACTTATATATGCAGGAAGTTTTCATGGCCTGAACTTCTGAACCACTCCTGTAGAACGGTCATCAGCATGTCTGAAGTAGGCCAGTGAGAGGGTCACGATAGTGATCGTACTAGTTCACATGATATGAAAATATAAAAGGTACTTGACCAAAAGGATCTATCACACTTGCTTTCTTATAGTCCAGAGGTAAACATGAGATTCCTCTTCTTTAGAAAGTATTATTTAATTAAAAAAAAATTCTATAGAAGAACTATTTCTTAATTCTAATGCTGAATAAATGATAATTACCCTGAAAATTACTTCAAAATAACAAATAACAGTGAGTGATTCAACTTGCTTCTTTCATTTACACCCTGGTATTTTTATACACTGAGGATAAGATTCAAAATTAAATGTACAAATATTCATATTAGATTATAAAATCTATCCCTTGATATCTAAGAAACTTTGAATAAGAGCATGATTAAAAATTTATGATGTCTAACTTATGAAAGCTTGCTCTTAAATACTTTTTATACTCCTTATGAGTTTTGTGACAATTAGATATTTCTAACATTTTTTAGTAAAGCTAAAATTTTCTCAAATTTTAGAAAAGCTACCTTTTCTGTATTTTTACATTCTTGACACTGATTGATGATTATTAAAAAAATACAAAATGAGCAATTGCCCCAACAAAATCGTTTTGTACTTGCAAAATGAACAGAATTCTTTTCTTCTGAATTTTGGAAGTGAACTTTTAGAGATAAAAATTGTATATGAAAATGCACAAAGAGAAACACAGGGATGTAAAGGACTGGACACCACGCTTGCAAAGGACAGTTACTGATTCTTATCACATTAAAAGGAAACGCTGAGAGCAGGACAGTCTCCTGGCAAGCCTAGAGATGTTTCCTGACTTGGGGGCAATCCCCCAAGTAACTCAGTGTTCCGGAAAGAGATAAGGTCGGTCACTCACTAGTAAGCATGTGTTAAACATTGATGCTTAGTAGTTCTTCATGAAGGTTGTGGGGAAAGAGCACGTGAGGAGAGCACGTGGCAATCCTTAGGCAGGCAGCCCTCATATGTAATTACCTGAACTCTCCACACCTGTTTATGTCAATCACCTTAACTCTCCACACCTGTTGTGTATGACCTTAATAAATAGCTGTTGTGGAGGGGGCTCAGGGCTACCCTGCAACTAAGGTTAGCCCGCCTCCCGCAAGCTTGTACTTCTAATCCGTGTCACGCCTGGTTCCTTCCTACGGCAACAAAGAGGGGTCGACAATAATAGAGGTCCTGACAATAATACTTACAGTGCTGTTGCAACGATTATTTATAATAGTATTGAAGGTTGATCATGATACCTGGCTTGACATTTAACAGAGTATCAGCATTGTGTTATCTATAAGACAGAGGAGATACAGGGAGTATATTTACTTATTTCTAACAGAAAATTATGAAATTTGGAAATTTGAATATTTAAGTAAAGACAAGAAAAATCATATAGCACACATCTAGTGTGAACTTCAACTGTAATGTTAGGAACACTCATCTTAAGGACATACTTGTAATTTACAAGAGACAGTACAGTCTCTTGATAAGAGCTTGAGTAGTACAGGAGTTTGAGACCAGCTTGAGCAAAGGCAAGACTCTATCTGTATTAACAATAGAACAATTAGCCGGGCATTGTGATACATACCTGTATTCCCAGCTACTTGAAAAGCTGAGGCAGGAGAGTCTCTTGATCCCAGGAGTTTGAGGCTGCAGTGAGCTATGATGATGCCACTACACTCTCCACAGGGATAACAGAGCAAGACCTTGTCTCCAGGAAAAAAATACTAACAATAATGATAACAACTTGAGTTTTAGAGCCAGACAAGATTTTGTTCAATCACTAATTTCCTCTTTTGTGGTCATATAGCTTAGTTTTTTGTTTCTATCTTAGATATTACCATCTGTTAAATAGAGGTAAGAAAGCTTATTTCATTGGGTTGGTGTCAGTATCACAAACAAGGCTTATAAAACTGCTATCTTGTTGCTTGATCTATAATATTATTTTACAAAATATTATTGAATTACAAGTCAGTTTGAAAAGTTTTAATTTGTAGTATAGCAGAATAAATTCCATTAAGCCACATTTTCCCCCATACCTTATTATTAGTATCACACACATTCTGTGTAAATAGAGGCGAATGAAACAAAAATTCTACTCAACTATATTTGAGTATAAATGCCCTTGAAGGGGCATTTAAATATATTTTATATTTAAAAAATTGCAGTAAGTGCTTCAAATTGGGCATAATCTATGTATATTTCTGTGGACAGCCAAAAAGTTAGATTGAATGACCTCTAGTGGTTTCTTCCTATGAGTTTCTGATTTATTTTTCAGAGAAATTTCCATAGAACTGTCCTGAAGGCCCGCTGAGCTTTTGGGAGTTGATAACAGCTCACTGGGTCTATAAACCAATAGAAAGAATCTTAGGTTACACATTTTAGACCTGATCAAAATCTAAAGGATGAACTATTGCTTTGAGATTCTTGTAACACAGCAATATTCAAACTAAGGGACACTAAGTTGAACCATGAATCTACTCTTTGTTTTCTTTCCCATTTAAAATAAAAATTTGGCTTTTCACTTGCACTGACAATCATTTTATGCTTCTTTTTCATATGACAATGTTTTATTGCTAACATATAAAATATAAACATGTCTGAAATGTAAAAATTCTTATTAAAAATTTCAGAAAGTCACTCCAAATCAATTCTGCCAATTTGGTATTACGTTTAAAATTAAAAATGATAAAATTTATGGTGAAAATTAATAAATATAAGTTTTTTCTCTTTTTCTATGTGATGAGAGGAGGAGGAGAATTGAAAATTCAAAAACAAAAGTATTTAAAATTTTACTTTTGAACATAAATAAGGGGAAAAATACTAATTTTTTTTTTTTTTTAAGAGATAGAGTCTCACTTTATCACCCTCAGTAGAGTGCTATGGCATCACAGCTCACAGCAACCCCCAAATCCTGGGCTTAGGTGATTCTCTTGCCTCAACTTCCCAAGTAGCTGGGACTATAGGCCCCCAACCCCAGTGCCCAGCTATTTTTTGTTTGTAGTTTTGGCTGGGGCCAGGTTTGAACCTACCACCTTCGGTATATGGGGCCAGTGCCCTAACCACTTAGCCACAGGCGCCACCCGCGTGGAACAATACTATAACTCTATAAGAAAATAACTAATGAACCCCTCTAAAGGTTTTATGGTCTGATTAATTAATTTCACAGAATGTTTTAACTACATAATATGGTAGAAAATATTTATTTTTTGTATTAAATTTGAACTTTTTTTATATTCGTGACTTGGAATTAATGTTATCCTTACCATGAATAATATTTTACTGGGAAAAGTAGTACTAGTATCTGAAATAAAACATTTTTAAAATTATTAATATTTTCTTATGTAGGATACATGAAAATACCACATGGGGGGATTGAAAAGTCCAAGTATAAATATAGATATAATGTCAAAGGTACTAATTCTTATTAAAATTATTTTATACTCTTCATTTTATTTTATTAATTTCATACTAAATTGAAAAGGGAAGAAAAATGAAGTTTACTCCCAATAATTTAATTAGTATTTTTTTTTTGGTGGGATAATCTATTTTAATGAAACTTTTTAAGTATATATTTAACAAAAAAAAGAAAAAATAGATGTTACAGCTTAATAAAAAATACAACTCAGTACTGTGGGTGGAGGTGGGATACCCACCAAGCAGCACATCCACCCTAATATGCCATCCACAGACCTGGAAAATGTAGCCATGAAGCATATAAAATAACAAGCAGAGCACTTACCTTAAGTTTTATTTTGTTCATTATAAGAACACAATTATCAAACTGCAAATATGTAGTGGAAGAGAAGAATTTATGAGTGAGAACCATTTTAATAAAGAAACACAAAAAATATACTGATTTCTGGGAAACTAAACAACCACCACCACAAATCTCTTTGGGCTAGCATGGCTGGGATACCATAGGCCTGATTTCCAACTGGCATATGCCAGGACGGTCCTTCTGTTTCTAATTAAATTTTAATAGATTACATACATTCCACCTGGGTCTGTGTGGATTGGCAGTTGCCTTTGCCTTATTAGTAGTTAAATCCTTAAAATATTACTCCTGAAGAGATGAACTGATAGCAAAGGGAATTAGATACTTAGGATCAGAAATATGAAAGCATAGGGTGAATACTTTTGCGGAAAAAAGAAAAAATATTGCCTAATTAAGGCAAATTTATTCCTACTATATCATATTCATAAAGTTAGCCTAGTGCTATGATAAAAGTGTGCACTTTGATTATATGCCCAATTCTTTAGGTATTCAAAATTGAGACAGTTTGTTTCATAAGACAAAAATCAGATTGTCCTTTTGGTAAATATTTGGATTTTTGCAAAGAAAACATCCCATTATTACACTTACATCGGTACCATGCCTGGTGTACTATCTGTGCTTTACACATGAGCTGCAAATATACATTGCCAAGAATACCCCTAAAGGCCGAGGTTCTCAAAATATATTAGAAACTCCTTCATCAGAATGTTTTGAGTTAATGGTTAAAAAGGCAGATTCCCCTGCCCTATCCCAGAAGTAGTGAGTAAAAATCTTTTAGGATATAGTGAAGAAGTGCACTCTTATGTACTTAGAATGCTATCCTTTGAATATTCAAAAAATATGTCCTGGTTCCTGTTATGTACCAAGCCAAGTACCCAATATAAGGTGATGTCTTTTGCTATTGTCCAAAGTGAAATTATACACCTAGGAATTGCCTAAATGTACCATGCATTGGATGGTGGATTCAGACTATGTATCCCCAAATACCTACAGAGTGAGATCAGATAATTCTAATCAATGCTAACACAGAAACAATTTGAAATCAAATTTTCTGCCTTGTAAATAAGCTTATATTTTCAGTAATCTTTCTTCCTTTTTATATAATAATCATCTTAATTAATGGCTATTGCTCTCAGTTGCAAAACCAAACATTTGTAGAATTTCTCGGCTATGTCTGTTTGCCACTGATTGCAGTTAAACCCATGAAGGTGTATGTGACCATCCCCCCCAATAATCAATCAACTCAAGTCTCAAAATTGGCCAAGACTTAGTTAAAAAGTTTGTGAAGCATTCAGTAAATCTAACTTAATTTTAAAATGTGTAACTTTAATTTTAAAAGTGTAATCCTGACTGTCTAATTTAAGTTGGTTTTTTTTTTGAATAAAAGTGTTATGTATCTCAATGGTGTTTATAATGGCATGTAAGTCAAAACCTACAGTAAAGAGGAAAAACCAAATGTTAATCTCTATGTCTCTAGTATAGAAATTAAATTTTCTAGCCTTTAGTCTCATATGCTTTTCTAGTAATTTGTACCATGCTCAGTCTATTTTCAATAATCCCATTTTCTGAGTTTTTAACAAAAAGCATTCCTCCTAATCCCTTGTACTATAAAATTAAAATTATAATTATGCTCCATGGTAGATGATGGCCCTTACTACAACTCCAGATAGGCCTATAAAAATAATTTTGAATTATTAAAATTTCAGTGAATGGGTTTGAAAAATATGTACAAAGAATGTATATAGTAAACAAAATCAAATATGAAGATAAGTTTAAAACTTTCCTTTCTGCTGTCTATGTTTTATGTTACTGAGTTCGTCAAAAACCATTCATATACAAATCTGATCATGGCAACACAGAAAAACATACACCAGGCTATATAGACTACGAGTTGAACAACTCCCATATTTTAACCCCATTTTTCAACAAGGGGAGGGCAGCCACTGGTACACGTTCCACACTAAAGGCATATATCAAAATCACCCATAGGTCAACTATTCACATATTAGAAAAGTGCTTATGACACACATTTTTTAAATAATTCAAAGTATATAAAGACAGAGAATATTCTTGGCTGATGTAAGTACACAGAACGAGAACGCTTCGGAGGGTCACGGGTTTAAAACATTTGTGAAACACAGTTTCACAGGGTCAAGCTAATTAAGGGCATGACTCCAGGTCTGCCTCATTAACCATGGACCTTGGCAGCTCCTGGAGTGTGAAGCTGGGAGATGACTGGGGTTGGCTTCACCTCCTAAATCATCTCTCATTAGAGCAAGGAAGTTTAGGCTCTATAAAATCTCCCTCCTCCCCAAATATCCAGAAATCAACTCTACCTGTGTGGGGCATCTGTTTCCCTCTATTACACAAAGAATATCCCTGCCTGCTGCCATTGTGAGAAGTGGCAGCATTCTTGTTGTTCTTAGGGTACTTCTCCTTTTAACTTTTAGGGTTAGGAAATTAAGCTTCACTCTTTTCAGTTTTTCTTCTTCACATAAATATGTTTTTCCCAGTCCATTAAGGTTGGTAATTTAAATGTAATATAAACTATACAAACCACGCCTTCTATTAGTTCTTTTACTTAATGAATTTACATTGATAACATTGAAAATAAACAAACCTGAGCATAAAATATTCCCTTCCCACCTTTTACTTTTATTACAGCAGATATTTTTCAGGCAATGAGGAACAGTTATAACCTACATTTTTAAGAAGTGTTTAGAAGTGACCCTGCTTAAATGCAGTCTTCCTATCAGAACCACTAGATTTTCAATAGTACAAATGAAGCACATCCTAAAAGCAATTTCCAGGAACAGCAAACTACGAATGCATTTTTTCCCCAAATTTAAAATGTCAGATTACCCAACAAACCTCTAGGCAAATATCACTTGAGGTAGTGTTAACCTTATAATTACCAACACGATTGTTGTTGCCACTTTTTAATTGTAGTTTAGTCAAAAGGTAGACAGCACAATATTTATATACTTCTATGAGCTAAAATATTTAGTGCCTTTTAGAGAAAGTATTTCACTGAACCTACAAAAAATATTGACTCTTTCTTATAATGTAACATGAGGAAACTATCTCTGTCTCTTTCTCATGGAGTTTTGAAACGTACAAAGTCTTGTGTTAAACATAATTGCTTCAAAATAATTGGGCAGAAGATTACAAAGTTTGTACTAGTTCATGCAGCCATTCATTCGTCAACATTGAGGGCCTATTTTATGTCAAACACTGCGTAAGATTCTTTGAAGAATCAAAGAAAAATAAACCTTGGTTATTTAGTTCAGAAGTGTTTGGTGTATTGAGACACAAACACACATACGCGTAAATAATGATAGTCACCATGGTAACTGCTACAAAGCAGACATTGGAAAGTTTTAGGAAAGACCGAAAGACAAGGCATTTTTTGCTGGACAAAGTGAGGAAAGTCTTGGGTAAGTCAGTGCTTAGAGACAGAAGAGAAGACTTAACTGATGAAGAACATTGGTATTAGGCAAAGAGGTAAAGAAGTGCGAACAAAGAACAGAGGTACTCTAAACATTTATTTAAACGAGTTCAGCATGTCAGGATGTGAATAGGACCCATACAAAGATGACATTGGTAAGGACAAAATCGGAGGGAGCATTCTCATGAGTGACTTGGCAGAGATTACTAATGTGCCAGAAATCACAGACCATAAAAGGAGATGTGAAAGAAGCAAAAGGACACTTTGTTGCCACATTTTAAGATCTGGCTTTCCTGCCCAAGCCTCATACTTAAGAAAATCTGTCTTTTTACAGAAATTCCTATTTTTGGAGCTTGAGTGTTTGTAGAATCTTGATCCAAAAATGTCTGAAAATTTAATGGAAAAAGTAGATGTCTGAATACTTTTAAAAAAAGCTATAAGGAGCTTTTGTTTCAGTTTGGTTTGTTGAAAGAGGAGACTTGTCCCTATGCTTCAAGCAAAATGTTCCTTTGTGCTAAAATCAATTAATCAAGCCATTAGTTCTGCAAATGAAAGGCAAAAACCACAAACTAAAATGCAATTGTTTGAGACTACGTAGACTGAAAGAGTACTTTACTGGAAAACGTAAGAGGTGGTTTGTTATGTGGAAGGCAGACATCATTCTCTAAGATGCGTTTTTCTTTAAATTATAGATTAACATGGAACCTGTGCTTTCTTTAAAAAGTAGGAATTTCCTTCCAAAACTTTCTTTTCTTTGTGTAGCTCAAATTCATTTCATACTCCTAGCTGTCATTCCACGGACATGTCAGAAAGCCAAATTTCAGTCTTCTTGGTGAGATCACTCCCTACGACACCAACACTCATCCACGCTCTTTTCTGAAATACGGGAGAAGGAGACAGCGCTGTATCTCCAGTCTCTGGTCATTTGTATATGAGGCTTAGAGATACGTGCTAGCTCCCTCTACAGAACTTTTTCCACATACAGTGATTCTCTGATGTTCTTGGGACACCCCAAATGCCTAAAATCTTCATTCAATGGTCCTTTTAGTCCTGACATGTAGCTGGAGGATAAAAGCATTTCTCTCTTTGTCTTATGTCCATGGTGAGTTCATCATCGCATTCTACGACAAACATATTCTGTCTAAGTGGACCATAAAGCCTGTTGTCCTATAACATCTTCCTATATCCTTGGTGATTGATTGGAGCAAGATTCAACTTTTTGGTTCTTGAAATTTTCCTGTCTTTATTGCTTCCTGTCCTGGCTAAACTTCCTTTTTTTGTTTAGCTGAGATGATCTACTCACAACCCACCTTCTCCAGAAAACTCTACAGCTTTAACAATAGAGTTTTCTCAAATTTTCTCTCAGAAGCATCTATGATGATTTACCACTTAGACAATTTGTTTATAATACTATTTATTATTTTGAGACATAGTCTCACTCTGTTGCCCAGGCTAGAGTGCAATGGCACCATCACAGCTCACTGCAATCTCAAACTCCTGGGCTGAAGTACATCCTCCTGCCTCAGCCTCTTAAGTAGCTCGGACTGCAGGCATACAGCACCATGAACAGCTAATTTTTTTTTTTTCTTTTTTTAGAGACAGGGTCTTGTGATTGCCCAAGCTGGACTCAAACTCCCAGCCTCGAGTGATCCTTCTCCTTCGACCCAAAGTACTAGGATTACAGACATGAGCCACCTTGTCTGGCCAGATAATTCATTTTGAAGATTTACCTTCCATCATACACTCTCCCTTAAGCAAAGAAGTAGCCTTCCTAGTATCTGTTTGAAAGGGATGAAAGAGGTAGGGAGAAACTTGCTTGAAGAAGAGTACATGAATTAAAACCAGTGAGTAGATACCACGCTTCCAGCAGACGGTGTAAGGCAGAATACTGAAATCCAAAAGAGAAGCGGCGAGAACTGGGAGTACGGAGAAGAGCAAAGACAGACACACAGCTCGGCCAGGATCAGTGGGAACGTAAGCGCGAGTTTCCCGGGTTTCCACCTGTCTGCCAGGGACTCCTAAAAATCCTAGCTACAGGAAAACCCTGGGCTCTCAAGGGCTCCCGGGCTAATGCAAGGTGTTCTGCAGATGGTACACAGCAGCACTGCTGGAACTGGACCTTGGGTGAGCTCTGAGCCAGAGAGCACAGCCCCAACAAGTTTCGGTCCCTCTCTGAGGCCTCCACCTATGCCGGTGCTGCCACAGCCAGAGAGTAGGACCACCAAGGGAACTGGTTGGGGGAGAGGTGTGTAAGATTCTTGGGAACCCCAAGAAATATCTGTGCAGCTTAGAAAGGTGGGCCGAACATTCTTTGCCCCTAGCTGCCTGCCTCTAAAGAAAGGAACCTGCCTTCCCTGGAGGCAAGTTTGTGGCACCCCTGCTCCTTCCCTCTCTGAGCATCACCACTGCGCGTCAGCCCACCTCGGTGGGAGCTGCATCCACCACCCCACTACAGCAGAGCCAGGGAGAGAACCGGCAATCCTGGCATTTCTGTGACCTCCTAAAACAGAGACTGCTACCATCGCGGAGCGAGGGAGGTGTAAGTGGCCTTCGTGCCTCACCAATGCCTGCTCGGCTAATCCCGCTGAGAGGGCCCCACCTTTTCTGATGGCAGGTGCAGAGCGCACCCGCCCTCGCTTGCCTAATCATGCTACAGGACTGGGAGAGCACCCTACCTTCCTATCTCACCCAGTGCCTGAACCCAGGGAGGCCTGAGGACTGGTCTGCCAGATGAGCCTTGGTCTGGTCCCCTCAAAACTCAAGCGCTCCCCAGGCACCTGGGAATTGCGGGAATTATCTAACCTAGTCCACCACTGCCAGCCACGGAATTCTCCCACAGTGGTCTGAGCTCCGGCCAACCCAAATTGCCAACAACAGCATAGTGGCTACTCCCTTGACAGCACACTTCTCCCTTCCAGATGGAGCAGCTATGCTCCCCACAAAGGACAACAGGTAAGTCACAAAGCCATCTGCTCTGAGCTAAGGGAAGAGGTTCTGCTCAGAAACCAGTAAGGCAGAGAGCTGTGGAAAAGCCATCTTCTGCACCTCCCAGCAGCATTACAGTTTAGACATAGATAACAGATTTTGACTGAAGGAGAGTCGCCCACCTCAGGACAGGGTGGCAGATTGCTTTCGTAAATCAGACTAGTCTGTGGCCTGAGATAACAGAGAACCTCTCACAATAAACAAAGTTTAAACACCCACCCAACCCCCCACTTCAGCTGTAACTGGCTCCTTTCTGTAAGTACCAGTAATTGGCCCTGGGGAATGAAATGTATGACCCAATTTTATATCTGCTGCTGGAAGGGCACAGTGCTGGAAAATAAGACAACCTTCCCAAAAGCTCTGAAATTCCAGTACAGTAAGCCTACTCCTATAAAGAACAAATCTCTCCTACAACAAGCACAAAGATGCAGAAAGATCCAGCACAAAGACAGTATATCACCCAGGAACTCATACGGAGCCTTGGTCCCCTGAAAACATCCAAAATTGAAGCCAAACAACCAAACGCAGTGAATAAATGTATTTATAACCCCAAGGGGGTAAAATAAAAATTTTAAGTCCACTAAAAATATTTAGTAAATTCAAAAATAGTAAGAGGCAGTTTCTCGATAGGGGAAGAAACTAGCATAAAATTCTGGCAGTATTTAAAAAAAAAAAAGCAGACTGTTTCAACATCCCCAGAGGATCACACTAGCTCTTCAACCATGGATCTCAACAAAACGAAAATCCTGAAATGACAGATAAGGAATTCAAAATATGAATTTCAAGTAAGCTCAATAAAAGAACAAGAGAAAGTTGAAAACCAGCACAAGAAACTAAAAGGAAATTCAGGACATAAGTGAAAAATTCAGAAAATACATAGATATTTCTTTAAAAAGTAATAAAACTTTTGGAAATAAAAGGCACATTTAGACAACTAAAACATGCAGTGAAAAGATTTAACAATAGATTATATAAAGCAGAGGAAAGAATTTCAGAGCTTGAAGACAAGGCTTTTGAATTAACTCAGTGAGGCAAAGATAAAGACAAATAATTAAAAGAAATTAATAACATTTCCAAGAAATAGGAGACTATGTAAAATACACAAAAGTAAGAATCGTAAGTATTCCTGAGAGAAAAAGAAAAAGAAACAATTTGGAAAACCTATTTGAGAGTGTAATTGAGGAAACTTTCCTGATTTTACTAGAGATTTAGACATCTATATGGGAGAAGCTCAAAAACACCTGAGCAATTCATTGAAAATAGTATATAATAAGGAATATTGTCATCAGAATAACCAAAGTCAGTGTGAAGAAGAAAATTCTATGAGTAGTGAGATGAAGGCATCAAATAACTTGTAAAGGAAAACCCGTTAGCCCAACAGCAAACCTCTCAACACAAACCTAATAGCCAGAAGGGACTAGGGCACTATCTTTAGTCTTCATAAACAGAATGACTGCCAACCAAGAATTTTGTCTCTGCAAAGCTAAGTTTTATAAATGAAGAACAAATTAAGTCTTTTCCAGAAAGGCAAATGCTAAAGGAATTTGTCACCATAGACTAGCCCTGCAAGAAATGCTCAAAGAAATTTTAAACATTGAAATGAAAGGTCAATACTCACCAGAATAAAAACGCTTGACAGTAAAAAACTCACAGCTTTTATAAAACAGTAACACAATGGAGAAAGCAAAGCAACTAGATGTAATATGATGGTTGGAACAGTATCTCACATATCAAAATTAACTTTGAATGTAAAGGATCCAAATGCCCCTCCTCAAAGATACAGATGAGTGGAATGGATTTAAAAACACAACCCAATTATCTGTTACTTTCAATAGAACCACCAAAGATTCCTACAGACTCATGGTAAAGGGGTAGAAAAAAATATTCCATGTAGAGAAAAAATAAAAATGAGCAAGAATTGCAATATTTTACATTAGATAAAATAGACTTCAAATCAACAACAGTAAATAAAGCTGAAGAACATCATTATATATTGGCAAAGAGATCAATTCAATAAGAATATATAATTGTCATACATATATTTGCACCTAACACAGGAGCTCCCAGATTCATAAAACACATTGTATTAGAGCTAAGGAAAGAAATAAACAGTAACATTATAATAACCAAGAAACAATAATAATGTTTTTTACATTATAATAACCAATAACATTACAATAATCAACACTTCACTAACAGAACTATACAGATTACAGATTGTCAAGGCAGAAAATCAACAAAAAACACTGGGCTTAAATGGAACTCTAGAACAAAGGAACTAATTAGAGCTATTCACAGAATATTGTACCTCCAATATTTGAATATGTATTTGTCTTATTAGCTCACGGTATTTTTTGTAAAATAGTCCATATGGTAGGTCATAAGAAAAGTCTCAATAAATTAGAAAAATATTGACATCTCGTCAAGTAACTTCTCAAACCACATTGGAAAAAAAGAAGAAATTTATTACAAGAGGAACTTTGAAAACCATGCAAATATGTGGAAATTAAATGACCTTAAACAATCTTTGTGTCATGGATAAAATCAAAATGGAAATTAAAATACTTTTTGAAATAATTTAATAAATAGTAATACAAGTTATCAAAATTTCTGCCATGCAGCAGAAGCAGTGCTAAGAAGGAAGTTTATAGCACTCAATAGTTGCATCAAAAAAAGAGAAAAATCACAAACTAACAACTTAACTTATAGCTTCAAGGAACTAAACAAAGAACAAACCAACCCAAAGCTAGCAGAAGACAAGAAATAACAAAGATCTTAGCAGAACGACATGAAATTGAACCCCAAAGAAAAATACCAAGGCTCAATACAACAAAACATTAATTCTGTGAAAAGCTAAAATCGTTAGATCACTAGCTAGATTAACCAAGAAAATAAGAGAGAGAATTCAAACAAATAAGAAAGGAAAAAGGAGACATTGCAACTGATGTCACACAACTAGAAAATATCTTTGCTGGGTAGGGTGTCTCATGCCAGGAATCCTAACCCTCCTGCATAGTGCAGGAGGATCCCTTAAGCTCAGAAGTTTGGGCCCAGCTTGAGCAAAAGCAAAAGGAAGGCCCCACTTCTACTAAAAATAGAAAAAAAAAATAGCCAGGTATGGTGGTTTGTACCCAAAGCCCCAGCTACTCAGGAGGCTAAAGCAGAAGGATTGCTGGAACATGGGAGTGTGAGGTTGCTGTGAACTAAACTGACACCATGGCCCTCTAGACTGAGAAACAGATGTCATTTAATTATTATACGAATTATATGATAAAGGTAATATTATCATCCATTTTTAATACCAGATGGAGAACTGAGGTGTAGAAAGGTTATATGATTTTTCAAGGTCCAGCAGTAGGAGGCAGAGGAGGATGTCGTTTCCAGAGACCATGCTTTTGATCACTATGCTATGCTAGTATATCACACTCCCCTCCTTTCCTGACAACCAGAGATAGAAGAACAGAATAGGTACATCTTTTCCCCCAAGTTTTGATAAGACCCTCAATCATCCTTTGCTTTGAGCCTGTTCTGTGATGATTTAACTTTGTTCAAAAGTGGGTACTTAATCCCCAATCAGAATTTTATATTATGCTCTGTGTTCCTCAGAGGCAACATCTATCACTCAGACTCTGCCTCATAGACACGTCAGTCTTCATTAGGAAGGAGAGCAGAGGTTGCCATTATGTGCCCAGTTATTGTCCTCACCAGGTGGGGAGTTTTTTTTTTTTTTTTTTTAAGTTCAAATTAATCTCAGCTGTCTGTTGAAGAGAAAAAAATGAACTCCAACTGGGTCCAGATGTGTACAAAATCAGAGTATCCATAAGTAAAATGAAAGAACTAGAAAAGAGGTCTATTTTTTCTCTCCTAAATTACTTATAATGTTTTGAAAATGTTCCTCTGCTGAAGTCAGACAATACCCTCTCTAGCTAACTCAACATAGTCCTTTCCCCATCAGCAAGCTACCTTATGAGTGGAAAGTTGAGGGGGACCCACTCATTGATCAGGGTACTGCGGTCAGTTTCCTTAAGTGCAAGAGATGTAGAAAACAAGTGCCCACCTAATTTACAAAATACCTTTACATATGGGTTAGCACTTTCAACAATGCTGGTTGGAAAGAACTAACCTAGTTCTTCCAAAATTCTGTTCTCTGCTCCCAGAAGAGGTCAGTGCTAGTAAAAGTTCAGAGTAGAAAAAGGGCTTTCAAAGTCAACTTTCATGCATGTAGCTCGTGTGCTGTGGAGATGGAGGAAAGACTGAGCCAGACATGTTTTGAATCTATAAGAGACACTTCATTCTGAATACTCTTGAACATAGTGAGAGAATAACAAAGGAGGGAATACCTGGAGCAGTGGTTAATTTCATGAATGTTGGCTATTGGTTGGAGAGTTATAATGGTTTCAATTTTAAGGTGAAAGGGACTTTGATGAGTTTGCCAACTCCTATAACATACAGATTATATTATTGGCCCAAGAAGCATTATTTTAAAAACAAAGCATGTGATGGGAGATGACTTATCTGTTTTAAAGACAATGGGAAAGCCATGAAATAGTGAAGATCTGATGTAGAATGGTTGTAAGGAAAACCTCTAGATACAAGTTTTAGAGAAAGTCCTGAAATGCTAACTTTTTGCATCCAGAACATCAAAAAGAGGAACGAATTGAAGGTAATTGCTAAAAGTTTAACTATTGCAAATGAATATGTGGTTGATGCTTTTAATTAATATGAGGGATATAAGATGACAAAGAGCAACAAATTTGAAAACAAATTTCAAGTGTCATCTATGTATTTATGTTTGCTGCCTAATATCCCACCAACAATATAAATTGGAAATTAGGAACTTGATTGAGCTCAATAGAAAAGTAAGCAGTGGAAACTTTGGTGAGAAAAAAAGACATCAGTGAATAAATGGGTTAGAAAAGTACCAAGTAAATGATATAATGAAAAGAAAGGCATACAGAGTGCAATACAGGAGAGGATGGGAGCTATAACTGTAGGGGATACAAACATTCAAAGAACAGATGCAGAGAAGTTTAAGAAGGACTGTTCAGAGAGAGTGGAGACAGGAGAAATTCAATAAGAGAATTTAGATCCTGGTGCCACAAGAGTAATACAGTTTAAATAGTAGAACGTTTTTGCTATTGTATTATAAGGAGATTAAATAACATTAGATTGTAAGAAGTTATGAAGGAAGTAAAGATGCAGCTATAGACAGATATGAAAAATGGTGATGTAGGTGCTTACTAATTTTGTCTTAGAAGAATTTTGAAAAAAAATACAAAAGGGAAGGTATTATTTTTGGAATTAGAAACTGTAAATTTACCATATCCAGATGGAATATAGAAAGAATAAGGTTTATGATGAGAATTTATTCCAAAGTTTTGCTTAATTATCATAGAACTAAACTTATTTTATCACTTTCCAGAGGATCCTAAACAACTTACAATAATGCATTAACTCTAAAATGACTAACTTGTTTCCCTGATTCTATAGTGCTCTTCCATTTCTCTCAGTGTGTGTGTGCTCTTAACCTGTGGACGCTATTTCACTCATGGTGTCAGAATTTATTTTATCCTAGAGATTGTGAAAAAAATATCCAGGCTAAAAGTTTAAATAACCTATCTAATCAACTATGTTGATTCCTTTTGGGGTTTAGGTGTATAAAGAGCATTTCAAAGTTTTTACTGTACCCACATCCTTACTATACCAGCCAGTTCTAATAACAGAGCCTCTTTCTTGAGTACCTAGTGTCAGGGCACTCATTGGCACCCTTAGTTAGAACTCTTGAGTTTCATTTCTGTTTGTATTATACTACCATGTCTTCCAGAGGACTACCTTTGCTTGGAATGGGAATACCTAATTTCCTGTTTCTTGTCCAGAACTCATCTCATTTCTAAATTCTAAACTGTCCTATTCAAGTCTGCCTCAGTAAAGGCAGAACCCTAATTCTGAATTTCAGACTTTTCTTTCCTTTTTCGTCTCTTCTATTTAACCATAGTTATCAGATAGATCATCTTAGTGAATTGGTGGTGTGGGGTGTTGTCACTTTTCTAGGGGAGGAGAAGGGTTCGGGTTCTCTGTTATCTCACTGTTACGTCTTTACATGAGTGAAGATCACTTACTTTCAAGGCATTCTGAATTATATTGTCTATACCACTTTTTAAGCATTACAAAGAAAGAGTCAAGGACCAGGAAAACATAGAGGTCCAAGGAAAGTCGAACTTCTCTTGAATGTAGAAATGTGGCAAATGTAGACTAAGAAAAGAAGAGGATTATTGCCAAGAAGGAAAAAGTACAAGCAAAAGCAATAGCACAGAACAATATACATAATTCATGGGAGGAACAAGAGACTCTGGAAATGGCAGAAATAATAACAGCTTTGCTAACCCCTGATTTACTTACTTACATACATCATATTCAGAAAAGTAATCACTGTATCATTGCTTGACGTTTGTAAAATAGAAAAGAAACAATATTTGCTTTCATTTTGAAATCTCCAAATGAAGGGCCCTATTATACTATGCTTACATTATCATTGGTACACAGAAAAACACATTTTATTACTTCAAGTGTTATGATTGCCAATATGTACATTTAATATTTGTTTGTTTAAATCAGCATCTGTATGTACTCTTAGCAGAAAACATTTCCACCAGTTTGACCCAGAATAATTGAGTCCATTTATACTCAACAGTCTACTGGCAAGCAACCTGCATAGCATGCTGGGAGGACTCAGTTTGATGTGGGCCTTCTCCCAATGTCTGTAGTTACTGGCAATATTTCCATGTTGTTATATCTCTGACCTTCACACCCCATGGAGAGGTCACTCTCTTTTGGCTCTACTTAGGTTGGATGAACTTTGGAAGTAGTTTGATAATCTGAGTGTCCTTTTGTTAACTTTTATTATACCTTTTCTTGAATTGATCTTTTTAATCATCAGTTGTCAGGGTATTGGAGTCTTCTTTCTTTCCATGGATTAAATCTATAATCTCTGAAACTGTGTGCTAAACTTGCATCACACTGAGAAGCTAGTAAATAATTCTGTAAGCAATTACTGTATCTTCAAACATAAAATATTCTCTTCCATAGAAGGTTCAAAATTGGGCAAAAAGTTAATTAGGAACAAAAATGATGAAGTAATAGTTCAATACTACAATATTTTAATCATTGCAAGCCCTTAAGCTAAATAATTAAACCTCATACACAATTTTTTGAGCTCAACTTACGTGATTTAATAAAAAAAGATATTAATGTTTAATGAGTAACACATTTTCATTGTCTTACAAGCAAGAAAATGTGGTAATATGCAACTAAGTGAGTAGATCATGATGTTTTTACAGAATGCTTACAGCTAATACGAGGGAGACTATTTTGAAAAAATAACCAAAGAAAAATGGAGAAAGAACAAGTGGGTACTAATGTATGTCAATACCAAACATAAGTCAGTTACCCTGTCTGGGAGTCAAAATCTATTACATTCTAGTAAAGCAGATGGATTTTCTATTTTCCAATTATAGTCTAGGATTTTACTAAGGTCAATAAACATAAATGTTATGAACCTTTCATAGTATTTTTCCAGATAAATACACATCCTTTAAATATAACAAAGTACATTCCAATATATAAAACCACAGCAAAAATGAAAATTTGTGAGAATTGGAAGCAAAATCACACTCAAAAAATAACATTATGCATGAAATTACATCTCTTTAATTATTTCTAAGGCATTTTAATTAAATCGGTACCCCCCATAATTTATGTCTAGGTTCTAAAAATGTTTGTCTTAATACTAAAAGAAAAAACTTTAATTTCCTATCATTATTTCAAAATTTGGTCTTAGGTATTTTTGTTTGTGTAATATGCAGATTAAAAAAAAAGAACATAGTACAATTTGCCACAAATTCGTCAGTACTAAACTTATTTTTTAATGTTTTTTGATTTTGACAAAATATTACTCGTTTATACTAATCTTGGAAGAAAAGTACAAAGAATATTTTTGAGAGTAAGTTTCCCTCTCAAGACCCCTTTTGCCTATAATATTTTAGTGTATATTTTTTATAAATAAGGTCATTATCCTTTATATTCACAGTGTAATCACCAAAACCATGAATTAACATTTATATTCTCCTACCATTAAATCCTCAGATTACATTCAAGTTTTTTTTTGATTGTCCAAATAATGACTTATATAGCAAAAATAGATAAAGAAGTAAGTCTAGTTTACAATTACATGTTGCATTTAATTGTCATGAATCTTTATATTCAATAGTCAGTCTGGAAAATGTCCTTAATCTTTCTTTGCCTTTCATGCCCTGACATTTTTAGGATCATAGCCTAATTATTTTATACAATGTACCTTAATTCAGATTTGATTTTATTTGGGTTATGGCTTCTGCGCAGTAATTTCACTGAACCGGTGCTGTGCTCTTCCCATTACATCTTATCTAGTGGCATCCTGTTTCAATCTGTCCCATATTCGTGAGGCTTACTTGGGCTGTTTGATTAAAGTAATGTAAGCCAATGTAAGCCACAACAAGGTTTTCCATTGTTAAGTTTTGCCCCTTTGTGATTAACACATCTGTGAGAAAGTAGTTTGAAATGATAAATATCCTATTGTTCAGGAAACTTTCCGTCTACTTAATCTACTCATGTTTTCTATTTGTATTGGCTAATCATTTGCTTTCATATTCAATGGATTAAATTCATTACCATTGTTTATTTTGATGACCAAATTATTCTTTCTTTGGTCAATGGGACCCTATTCAAGCTGACTTCTGGGGGATTTTCCCATCATTCTTTGAACTAGTTTTGATGCTAAAAATGGTTCAAACTCATTTTATACTTTCTCTGCTGATTTAAAATCCAGGATGCCTTTTCACTGTACTGTTTTATTTGTAAATAAGTCGCACAAGTAATAAAAATGTTTTTTATTGAGAAGCCAAACCTTCAGAGTAGAGTCATACCTTTGAAAGAATTCATCTTCATTCCAAAAGCTGTGATATGAAAATTTGAATGAGGTACCACTCCTGTCTTCCTGGAATTAATAGTGAAATTCACACACACACAAATATACACAAACAATAAATCCACACAAAAAGCTAAAGAAGAGGCTCTCATTGGTTTTAAACTTTAAATAAAGTCAAATTCTAATGCCAGATGATTTATGAAAGCAAAATTTTAGAACAATGGATACAATATTGAATGCATAAATACTTCTTTAATTAAAAAAAGTTTACACTGATTCCAGAATCTGAATGTGAAGTTCATAATTATTTTCACATTATAAGGCACTGATAATTGAGGCCAACTAATTTATACGAAACCATCATCACAAAAGAGTTGGAAAACTTTGTGCACAAGTTTGAAAAAGTTTCCACACTGAAGGTGGAAAATTTTGCAAATATCTTAGTTTACTTTATAATTATTAGATCTGAGTGGCTATAAGAGTTTTATTTATTGATATAATTACTTACTATGTCAAAACATCTCAAGAATTGGCCAGTCTAATCTGAAGTATATCCAATAGGTTAATCTCTGAGAAGAACCCATTTATTGAATGGTGAGTAAGTCCATGAGAACTAAAGTCTGAGGGAGTGTACAAACACCAAGCCCAGACCAGGGACACAAGGGATCTGCAGCCAGGGCACATACATATGCATGTAATGGAACAGAAGCAACCATAATATTGTCAGGCTTTATAAGACAGTTTAGATATAAATAGCACAGGCAGCTGCCAAATCTAGCCTTTCCAGTCCTCTCTTCTTTTTGTAGCTGTGGCTAAAACCTGTGCCAATGACCACTGCGATTTGTAACACCCTTTGCCAGCAACAGAGGCCAGACAGTCATTAAATTGGATATAAACAAGACAGGAATTAAGAATAAGGAATGGGCAGTTTGGACCTCCTATGAAACCATCTGGAGAAAGCCCAGATTTCCCAGATGTAATCTTAAATCCTGGAGTTCACATCGCCAGTTGTGCCTTGAGGGAAATGGAGGTAAGTGCATTTGTTGTGAGGTTCACTAGCTGTGGTGGAAATAATACAATGTCACCAGTGAGCATACAGGCTGCGTACATGTACATTGGAAAGTTCCCAGACTCACTCTGACAACACACGTATTTATGCATGGATCTTTCCTGTCGTTTCATCTGCATACTTATATATCCATAAGTTGATACTCGGATTAATTTTAATAATCATTATATTGTTATTAAATAGATGAATTTTAATTTTAAGCATGGAAACAGAAGAAATTTACTTGAACATGGCAATAGTTCTCATAAAGTTTTAAAATTACTACCAAGGTAAGTCCTACGACATTTAATGGAAACAGAATTCCTTCAGGGCATATCTGTTCAACGCAACCCTGTGACCTCATCTCTCTGGAGTTCATTCATTATGCCGAGAGTTGCTTCACATAATGGGGACCTCAACCAGGATTCCAAACCCAGCCACAGAGACAACATGGGCTGTTTCATTATTACTGCACTACACACAGACGGAGAATTAACGTAAGATTAATGACATTGAAGTTCGGAGACTCTGAAATGTATGGCCCCCATTTAGAACACTAAGAAGACCCCAGCAATTTCATATCAATTATTTCATATTATGAATTTTAAGTAAGCACCCAAGTGACTTAAGTTTTAATCCCCTCAAAGAATGCATAAGGTAAAAGTTTCTTATTTCTACTAGCTAAATTTATTTGTAGGCAGGGCACATGATCATTCATTCATTCATTCAAATGATGTCTATTAAGCATTGACCTTGTATTCAGTACTAGGCTAAAATGTGTAGAAAATAGAAGTCACAGAATTATCTTATAAAGAGTTTATGTTCTAATAGGAAAGACAGGCAGAAATATAAAAATGGAAAGAGTAGAAGCTAAATTTATTATACACAATACTCTCTGTACCCAGCACACATGGATTTGCAGGAAGGTAGAATAAAAGTTCCATGCATAACAATGCAGTAGATAGGTCACACCTATGACTTGAACTTTACCATACAAATGCAACCAATGTAACCTAATGGTATGTATCCTCATATTAATCTGAAATAAAAATAAAATAAAATAAAATAAAATGCAGTAAGCTATGGCAACATGCATTGAGCTTTGATTTTATTTGTGTTGTTGTTAAGGTATCTTTTTCTAAGATAGTGCTGCCTAAATTTACTAGAGGTCTTTGGGGATACAGCATAATGGGCATTAAAGACAGGAAACACTTTGTAAACTAACATCATTTAAACAAAAAAAAAGGTATTATTTCTATTTCAATGCCACATTGTGTTTTGAAAACCTAATGACCCTTCTTAATCAGGCTGTGGGAAGTCATAAAATGCCACCTAAATTTAGCTATTATTTCCAAGTTAAAAAGGATGAGTTTTTTGTCTTCAGTAAGGAGGTGGGCTCTTCTCTGATGGTTAATATGTCAGTTTACTCCACTACATACATTTTTTCTTGATAATTTCTATTTTGTTCTTAAATTGAAGCTAAAATTAGACAACATAATGCTAGTCTTTTTAAAATGTCATGCAGTTTGATTTTACTAATGTTCGATTGAAATTTTCCATCCATGTGTTAGATTAGGATTTCATTCAATCTCCATGTGAATTTTAATTCTCTTCTAAAATAAATTATGCACATTACCTACACAGCATTTGGTCCTCTGCTGAAATTAAGAATAAATTTAAATTAAAAGAAAATTTAGTAAAAGTTGACAATTCTTCAAACAATACACGTAATCAATTTTTTTCAAGATCAACTATTATTAAGACCACAATTAGTAAAAGCATAAAAGGTTACCATCTTTTAAAAATATCCCAACATCTACCACAAGGAACAAGTGCTAGGAAAACAAACATAAAAGCATAACAGTGAATAACACCCTAATGTGTTTGCTAAATAACTTCTTATTTGTTTCATTAAATCCATCTTTACTCCAATTTAAGCAAAGTTTGTATAGCAAAAGATGACATCTTATAAGTGGTTCATAAAATGAAAGCAGCTATGCTTCCGAATCTTGTGTTTAAAACAAATTATCTACCACTGCCTCAGTTGTCCATGGAAAATACCGTGGGCTTTGTGAATCTCAGCTATATGGAAAGCACTTTTGTCTCACTCACAAAGGCATATTCCACAGCAGAAGTATAAACTTGGCTAGTGATTGATAGGGTGGAACGCAGGGATCTGCCCAGATAGAATCCAGTGCAGGGACATGGAAATGAGTGCTCAAGTTCCGCCCAGTAAGGAATGAGTGGCCCCATCCCCACCCCTGCAACATTCCCACCAAACATCCCCACCCTCCCTTAACCCACCTGGTGACTCTTTCTCGAACTCAGTCTGCTCACACCCAGTGAATAAAGGCTACATTGCCCACACAGAACCTGTACTCCGTTTCCTTTTGTTCACGTCTGCGAATAACCTCTCATGTTTGGTCCTGAACGTCTGAGTCATTTATTCAAGAATTGTAAAATCAATGCCTTAAATATGTCAGATAATAGGCTATACTCTCAGCACATAAGGGCCAATGGAGGAGGATGTGTAAACACACAAATTACGATAAAGAAAATGTCATAATATAGGTAAGAAAAAAAATGTGGTCATAACATACTGAGGATGGAGCCAGTTATTCTGCCATAGATTGTGAGGAGATCCTTGGAGAAGAACTAACGATTTAAGTCTTTAAAGAAAAAGAGCTGGAGTTTTCAGGTAAAGAAGTGGGCAGTTTTTCGGACAGAGAAACCCTTCAAAAACTGGCATGAAGTCATGGCAAAGCCTGGTGTGCTCAGGGGATGACAATGATTCTATAGCTGAATTTAAGGAATGGCTCAAACAGGTGCTGAAGAGGTTGGAAGGGTAGATGTCAGTCAGACTGTGGAGGACAACAGCCAAGGGAGGGCTAAGCTGGAAAACGACCTAAGCAGGTTTAAATTTTCTGGCAGCAACTTTTTTGGCAATGTGGAAAATGAAAAATAGATGTGAGGAAAAGTGGAGAACTGAGTGGTATTAGAAGTATTTGAAGCATGCCTTTTAAGAGATGATGTGGGTCTGAACTATAGTTCAGTGGAAATAAGAATGAGGAGGAGAAACCAGAAATTTAAGACATTGCTGAGGTACGTTCTCTAGTATTTGATGAGAAATTGACTATGCCAACATTGGAGGAAATCGTTTAGGCTCTACCTACTTGGGTAGAATGTATTCTTAACTGACGTATAGAATGCGATGAGAATATAGATAGCAACAAAACCTCAATTTTCAACAAATTGGTTTAACTTTCCCTGACATACCAGGTGAGATAAAAATTTATTTCTCTATTGATAAACTGATAAATTGATTTCTTATTTTTTTGCAATGTCTCTTTTTATTAATCTTCCTGACTCTCCCAAAAATGGAAGGAAGGAGAGGAAAAAAAAATAATTAGAGAAAAGGTGGTAAAGTGTGCAGACCCTTCAAAAAATAATTCCTCCTTAAATTTTTTTTCCTACAAATGTTCTGTGTCCACCTGGACAAATGTGAAAAAAAAAAAAAAGTTCATTTGTTAGTAGTGTTGCTACAGTTTGACAATTGTCCCTTCAAACTCTGTGTTGAAATTTGATCCCCAATGTTGGAGGTTGGGCCTAATGAGATGTTTTGTCGTTATGAGGGGATAGAGACTCCTCCTGAACTGATTAATTCTCGCCCTGGTGTATGACCTCTTTCTCTATTAGTTCCCACAAGAGGTATTTGTTAAGGGAAAAAAGAAGGAAGAAAAGAAAGAAAGAGAGAGAGAGGAGGGAGGAAAGAAGAGCCTGGCATCTCCCGTGCCTCTCTCTTCTTTCTTGCCATGTGGTCCCTGCACTCACTGCTCCCCATCACCTTCTGCTGTGAGTGGGGGCAACCTGAGCTCCTCACCAGATGCCCAATTTGTAACCTTTCATCCAGCAGAACTATGAGCTCCACAAACCTCTCTTCTTTCTAAATTACCCAGCCTCAGGTATTACTTCATAGCAGCATTAAATGGTCTAAGGCAGGCAGCAATCGGTGAGAAACAACGTAAATGCTCATCAACAGGACACCGGTTACATCAATTATGATACAGCCAAATAATAAAACACCTTTGAGATATTAATAAAAGGTGGTGCATTTCTATGGGTTGATATTAAAAAAAAAATCCAAAAGCATCAAAGTGAAAAGTGAACAGTAAAAATCAGTCCGTATGGTGTGCTCCTATTTCAAATAAATATCTGCATATTAGATCCATAAGCCTGTTACAACAAATTGCAACAAACTTGGTGGGATCAGACTAGAGAAATTTATACTCTCACAGCTGCGTAAGCCAGAACTTTGAAATCAAAATGTCAGGAGGCCTCTCCGTTTTCCCCCCAGGGCTCTGGGGAAGAATCTTGCCATGCCTCTTTTACCTTCTGGTGTGTGACAGCTTCTTTGGTTTGTTGTCAAATCATTCCAATCTCTGCCTCCACCTTCACCTCTCCTTCTCTTCTGTGTCTGTCTTTCCTTCCCCTATCTGTGGCATAAAGATGCTTGTTATTAGATTTAGAACTCAACTGGAGAATCCAAAAAAATCTGCTCATCTCAAAATCTATAATTTCATTGCATCTGCAAACCCCCCTTTCCCCAAATATGCCAACACTCATAGCTTCAGGGGATTAGGATGTGAAGATAGCTGTTGTTGGGTCCATCGTTCAATCCAGTGCCGTTCAATCCATTTTCTAAAATTGTGAGCCTGTCATTAGTGGAAAAGATAGCAAGGATAAATAAGAAAAAAATGTTTTTTTATGTCTATTCGTAGGAGCTGCCAAAATCAAGTGAAAAACAGGATGCTTTTCAACCTACTCATGGCTCCTCCAAATCCAACAACATGACTCAATATAAATCTCCCACATTTTAAGATCACCATCTCTGAGTCACTTTACTGCTTTATTAGCCACTTTACTGAAATATATAGAGATATATATATTTCATTCCTCAAGGGTACTGAGATGGTGAAAAGTTTGAGAACCATCTATCAAATCAGGAAAGAGTATTAAATTAGCTGTTTGACATGTAGTAAATAAAACACTTATACATTTTTTTCTGTGTTCTCACCACATTTTCTTGTGGTATAGAGAAATATTTATTCAAATGGCATATTCATCTTAAACCATGTATATGAATATTTCTAAAATATTTAAATTCACATCTCAACAGAGTATGCCATAATCACATTAGGAAATCATTTCATTTGTCCCAAACCAAGCTTCCCAATAGACTATAATTTTAGGAGTCTAGGGCCTGCATTTATATTGTGCTCCATCCTCAGTATAGTGACTAGTATGTTGTCCATACTCATGAAATTTTTAAATGCAAGCTGTTTATTGGGTAAAAAAAAAAAATCTTTGCAATTTGTTTTAAACTTTATTAATATTGTATAATAGTAACTTTATGCAGAAATCCTGCTAACTTTACCAGGACAATTTCACCTCATGATATGTCAAAAAAAATAACAAAACCTCACTAGCCAATAGCTATTAAATGAAAATAGTTATTGAGATGAGAACCAAAGGTTTCATAACTTATGAATAATTAAAATGATAAATGAATGAAGTGCATATAAAAGATCTTAACATATATATTTAGCCAGTAAATGTATGAGAACAAGGCTAATCTCCAAAAATACTTATTATTAGATTGAAGAAACATCTTATTTGCCTCAAACTTAAGTGATTGCTTTTGTAGAAAAGGAAATATAAAAGCCATAATGCTTATCTAGTAGAGTTAATAGTAATCAGTCAGTACTTTGAAATAGTCAAAGTTCATTCCTTACTTAGAAGTATCAGATTACATGACAGTTATATGAAACATTATCATCAAGATCGTTAGCACAAATTATTTTTTATAGAAGGCACCCATAAAACTGCTGCTGAGACAAGGAAGAACTGTCTCTGTCACCACATCAGAGCAGCTGTAAACAAGCAATACAAAATTACACTTGTGTAAACAGGCTCAAAATTAATGGCTCACACACTGTTTTTCTTTCACTGGCCCCTTTAGTAGGTCAAATGACCCCTTAGACCACCTACTCTCAATCCCACCATACATGAACAGAGATCTTAGGGTTTTCTAAATGTTGGGTTCCCCTTCTTCCTCCTTCAAAACCCTGACTTTTATCACTTAAAGTTACAGAAACATGAAGAAAGGGAAATAATTAATGGTAAGATGGAAAGAAAAAAAAAATCTAACACCTTCACATATGTTGTTCAGCAAGGTGCTAATAATATAACTAACTTATCTAATGCTTCAAACTTAATTCAGTGGTAGGAGATATGAAAACACCAGTACTAATTATATTGCTTCCCCACATGCCATTTAATTTTTCCTTGACTGTTTATCCCTGTTCCCAATAAAATGTTACCACAGTAGTTGATATCTATGGTTTGAGATTTCTCAGCAGTTTGGGATTTTAAACAAGAATACAGTTAAAAGTAATTCTATGCTTGCAACCTCACCACTTTGCTCATCTTCAGTAGTGTTTTCTGGAAGCCTTGCTGAGCTGAAAATGGTTAACTTAATTAGCCCTTTTGTTTCTTGAATTCATTTTCTTCCTCTAAAATCCATCTTCCCTCCACTTTTTACAAAGTAGAAATACCTTAAGTTTTAATCTGTACCTTTAACATTCAAATTTCATAACAAAAAGTAACATTTTTACTTAAAGAACGTGTATATGAAAGTTTAGAAAAACCTAAATTAATACACTGTAACTGATTTAATATATGGAAATGATTATATTTCGAGGTTCTGAATGTTTTCAAGCTTGCTGCACTAGTAATATACATGATACAGAGTTTGGCTTAGAACCCACAGATTTGTTCTCTGTGGGAAGATGTTTTAAAATGTGCTATCTTTCCTTTATAGCTATTAGGCAATCTTGCTAAGCAAGCTTTTTTATTAATGTTTCCAAAGTATATTTTTTTCTTCAAGTTAGAGAATTAGCAATTTCATTTATTTTGGAAAGCTCTGTGAGTATTTTAAAGGGTTCCCTTCAAAGGCAGATAAAAAAAAACCACAACTAATGGTAATAATAACTAACTTATCTAATGCTTACATAGAGTGCATTCTTATAGATAGAAGTATCAAAAGATAAAAATGTCATAAAATAAAAATATTGCCGGGTGTGGTGGTTCACGTCTATAATCCTAGCACTCTGGGAGGCCAAGGCATGTAGATTACCTGAGTGCAGGAGTTGGAGACCAGCCTGAGCAAGAATTAGACCCTGTCTGTACTAAAAATAGAAAATCTAGCCCCGGGTTATGACAGGTGGCTATAGTCCCAGCTGCTTGAGAGGCTGAGCAAGGGTGTTGCTTGAGCCCAACAGTCTGAGGTTGCAGTGAGCTGTGACATCATGGCACTCTACCCACATAAATAAATAAATACATAACTAAAAATATCTCTTGACCAAAAGATGGTTCCTATTTCCAGTCTTAGCTGTGTTAGAATTTTACATCTCATTTCCCCCAAAACATCTATCTGACATTTATCCAAGTTATATGTTGCAAAAGAAAAAAAAAATTCAGTTTCTCTACACTACAAAAACCAAATGTTTTGCAGTACCTGTCTTTTGGGTACCTTTCCAAATAATAAACAACTTTTTTTTCTTCTACCACAGAGAAAAATGTGGATCCTTGAAGAACAATGAAAGGGAAGTGTTTTTGAAAAATGCAACATGACAAATAAGATGCAAAAACGTATGCTACGGGAGAATCACTCCAAACATGCAATTTGGGGTATCACAGGAGTATATTTTCTTTGCAGAGGAGTCTGACAAACATTCCCTCAGAGACAAAGCTAGGCAGAAAAATGGGTGTTACACAAGGAAAAATGAAGTCAATTGGAAGCAGAAGAGAGAAAGTGAAGGATAGGAAGTTGGATTATTAAGAAAGGAAAAAGGAGCATTAAGATAAACGCATATAATATTGAATAACAAAAGTAAACTCTTTTTGAAAACAATACAAATGTTTGAAATTAACCTGTCATAACAATCAATATTTCATTTCATGAAACAAAAACATTAACAAGTATATAAAGGAATGGATAATTCAAAATATTTTGAAATTATTGGTTTTTTTCCATTATAAAGCAATGCAAGAAACTGTTCAATGAAGGAAAGGTTTAGAATTGCTCTTTGAGTCTTCCATGCTATATAAATAGATTATTATATCTATAAACATTTATTTCAATAGATATATATGTTAATTATTCTCCTTATTAGCTACATGAGTTAATCTAAGATATATAAATATAAGTAAATTACATTTAAAATAATGCATTATTTAATCATGCTTTCCATAAGGAGATAAAATTAATATAATAATTTTGGAAGAAGGATTTGTTTACTACAACAACAATATTAGAGTAAATCTAACTAATCTTGCTAAGTCTTAACAAATATTATGACTTTTACATTATGAATATAGTATATGTTCATAAAAGAAAGTCTGATTGTATCAGAGACATAAAACTTTTAAAAGCACTATCCCAAGAAAATAACTCATAAAAATATATCCCTCTCTCTCTCTTTTTTTTTAGCCCTTTTCTGAACACAGATTTTCATTGTTCTCATGTTTTGCTTTTTTATTCTAAGGTTGTTTGCTTTCATCTACTTGTAATCATGTGTAACTATTTTTTTCAGTTTCATGGAAACCTTTTATCATACACATTTTCCACACCAGCAGGAAAAAGTGAAGAAAGCACTTTCCATGACAACATAATCGAGTCATGTGAACACATAGTAAGGAGAACCCAGTTAGAAGTCCCAGTGAAGGGGTAATAAATTCAAAAGAGTATTGAGTAATGCCCTGCAAGCCAAATAGAGAATAAAGAGAGTATGTTTAAAAAAGAAAACAGGTGATCAATAGGTCAAAGTAAGTTAAAAACTAAGAACCCAGTTAAATTTAGCAACATGAAAGCCCTTTAAAATTTTGGTGCTTTTCCATTATGAAGTTACTAAGTGTCTGAAGAATACAAGTAGATACTATTAGAAAAAAAAATTTATTCTATTTTATTATTTATTTATTTTTGAGACAGAGTCTTATTTTGTCATCCTTGGTAGAGTACTGCAGCATCATAGCTCACAACAACCTCAAATTCTTGGGCTGAAGTGATGCTCTTGCCTCAACCTCCCAAGTATCTGGGACTACAGGTGCCTACCCCAATGCCCAGCTATTTTTTTAGAGATGGGGGGTCTCACTCTGGCTCAAGCTGGTCCCAAACCCCTGAGCTCAGGCAATCAGCATGCCTCGGCCTCCCAAGTGCTAAGATTATAGGCATGAGCCACCTCTCTGGCCTAGAAAAAAATTTAAAGGAAAAAATAATGAACATTTGTTTGTTGATGACCCTGCCACTAAAAGAAAGTGCTGTCATTGTTACTTATTAGAAAGAACAAGAAAAGTAAACAGACAATGTTTTGCACTAATATTACTGAAGGAGAAAAGAGAAATTGAACAGAAGTTTGTGGTCTAAATGTAAAAGTTTTCTTTTGCTTGTTTGTTTGTTTTGTTTTGTTTTGTTTTGAGACAGAGTCTCGCTCTGTTACCTTGGGTAGAGTTCCATGGCGTTGGCTTAGCTCACAACAACCTTAAACTCCCAGGCTCAAACCATCCTCCTTCCTCAGCCTCGATGGGGGCTGGGCTAGTGGTTTTTTGTTGTTGTTGTTGTTGTTGTTATTGTTCATTTTTTTCTGAGGAGGGTTTTAAGTTTGTTCCTTTTAAGTCTGTCAGATCAATAACAGGTTTGCATGCAGATGAGAATAATTGTTTGGAGGGAATGTTGATGATGTAGGAGAGAAAGTGGAGAACTGAAGGAGTGCCATGCTGGAGGCAGTCAGAGGAGAGAGAATCAGGCTGGTGGGGGCTCGGTGGGGTCCCAGAGTCTCTTACCTGGCTGGCCACCTGATCTGGTAGATAGGGAGGGTGGGTGCTGCTCAAGTCCTCCTCCCTCAGTTTCAGCAGAGGTCAGGCTTCTGGTGCGTCAGGTAAGGGGGGAAGGGTGTCCTGGAAGTTCAGAATGGTGGAAAACTTTAGTTCAGTTTTTCTGCCTGAAGCTTGGTTTCTTGAAGTTGCAGCTTGCCTCAGAGGTGACCTGAAGTTATCACTTCTCTCTCAGCTGGGGTCACAGTCTTCAGGTCTAGTGGGCAGTTTCTGGAGGTTATCTTTCCTTTTGGACAGGAGCCTCTGTGGGAAGCTGCTTCCAGTCAGCCATCTTGCCCCTCCCTTGTGTCTTGTATCCTTTTTTTTGAGATCATCCATCAGAACAGCATGAAGTCCTTTAAATTTTGCAAAGAAAGGTAAGAATGGCTAGAAAATAACCAGGAAGGAAATACCACACTTACCAAGTATCTTATTTGGTGAATTTACTCCCTAATTCAATGTTTCTGTATCTGGGTATGGGAGAGGTCTGCATCATAAATATACCACATTCACATAATTGAAAATTTTCATTGGTCAACAATTTTCAGTCATCTGTCTTTACAGTTTAATTCAGAACTGTTCCAGAACTCAGTGACTTCACATACAGGCTAGAAGTATACTGACCTCTGCAGTGAGGGTGAGACATAGTTTTTCTTTACTGGAAAATAAGATCAGGGTGGTCTTCTGCTTACTCTAGTAATTGGCACAAGTGGAACCAAGAAAAACTCCTTTAAAGCACCTGGTATTACACAGGAACTAAGCTCATGAGACCTGAGAACAAGAGCTCTTAACTTTCACAAAAATTAAATTTAGAAGTTATAATTTTCCTCCTCTAACTTGAAAATATTGAGATAGTTTGAGCGAAATATGGTCACAACTTACCTTTTGTGCCAAATGTTAATATTTATTTTATCCAAGGGAATTTTCTTGGCCAATATTTAAAGAGCACATATGGTTCTTTTCTGTGGAAAATACTTAATATACGCTTTTAGAAATTTTAAAATAATAACAAAAGTAATCTATCAATCATGTATTTCCATGTGCTTGGAAGAAAAAACAAAGCATAAGTACTTTTATTCTCTTAAATTTGTACAACAGTTTTAAAATTTTGTATTTTATTTAATTTTGGCATTGTTTTTACCATTTCTGATTCATTGATTTTATTAGTCGTTTTCTTATCTCATTCTTTCACTTACAAAAGAAATGATGACAATATTATAAGCTTTACAGAATACTTAAGTCATAAGTACTTTTTAATGCTTAAATTATTAAAGTTGTAAAATGTACACACTCATTATGAATAGTTAGGTTACCGATAGCATATACGTTATTATAAAACCAAATATTTCAAGTTATCAAAGTTAAACTTTAATAAAATACAAATTAGAATCATAAGGTTTTCTCAACCAATTTTTGCCATTTTTCTTTGACTTTTCATTTTGAAACAAGAAATTTTTCATCTCCAGATGTGTAAGGACTTGTGAGCACCTATTGGTTGGTATTACAATTTTTATTTCAGGTACATTTCATCAAACTTCATAGATAGCAATGTCAAGAAAGAGAATGCGATTCAGAAAGACATGACCTATAAAGATAAACTATATCAGTTTAGATTAGATAAATTATGTTAAATGTACCAGCAAAAACAAAATTGTAAGCATATGGAAATGAACTTTTACTTTTAATATAAGGGATAATACCTTCAAAGTTGTAGTATGTAATATGAATAAGAAAACGTGACATAGTTGTGACCTTCATACTATTCTCTGAACAAGAGATTCCATATATTTTGCTTAATGGTAACAGGAATTCTGTTTTCTTTTTCAGATTTTAATACATATGTTGGTAATAAATGAGTATTTCTGTTTAGTAAGGCAATATACACAGGAAACTAAATACATGAGGGTTTGTGTAGGAGAAACATCTAAGCAAATTTTCAATGATATACACTTTGGGAAAGAGTTACTAGTAAGTAATAATAAAAAGTGCAATTTAGGAATACATAGGCTGCTTGACCATGCATGACAGAAATGTGCAGCCCTCTCAGAGTAACTTTATACCTCAATCTGCATCCTAGACTTCCCTTGATCACTTCTTTCTGCATAAATTCACACAGGGGACAAATGCTGGAATTCCCGGAGAAACCCTACAATGGATTATAAAAGAAAAAAGGAGGAGGAAGAGAAGAATGAAGGAAGGAAGGAGAGATAGGAGAAAAAAGGAAGAAAGAAAGAATGCTCATCCACTGTTTGCATCCATAAATATGGATTGGTGACTAATTTGATTAGCATTTAGAAGCCTTACCATTATTTCAATAATTTTAATTCAAAATATATAACCTAATTTAAAATTCTATCCACTTTCACAAGCAATTTAAGGACCATTATTTTGCTTTTTATTCTTAAAAACTATAAGGAAAGTTCACTTTCATACATTATCTGACTAGGTGTTGTTTCCCGTTAAGTGAAGAATAACACATGGCTGATAGAAACAAATAGAAACAAAAAAATGTCTTGAAGTAAGTCATGTGACCTGATGTGGGTATTGAGTTCTTACACAGTTAGTATCCTACCTTATCCTGTTCTAAGTATAGGAAATTTAAATGGAAAGATAGCAGTAGTGCATGTAATAGAAATCAAATTTGAACAAAGTGTGAAATGGCTGAGATCATCTGCATTAGATGGTGTGACCTCCTTAGCCAGCCCCAGATAACTTTTAACTTCAAATTATTAAAATGTTAGAGTAAGAATGCAAGAGAAAAATAAACTACTAATATTCAGACTATCAGATCACACATATGATTTTTCAGCAAGACATTAAAGTTGAACTCCAAGCATTTCTGAGGAAGAAATTAGTTGTTGACTTTTTTACCATCTCTTGATTCATCTATGACCTAGATAGTAGAGACGATCCTAGCCTGACAAAGAAGAAATAAGTAGACATTCAGAGGGATTATAGGGAAAATACTAGGAAAATAGCCGTCAGATACACATCTGAATTTCCCCCCTCTAAGTCTGGCCTTCAGGAGTGGGTGTAACAATTAGTTTGGTACAGAAGCCGAGGCAAGGAACGTTTGTCTGGGTCTCCATCTCATACACATGGAAGGGACTGCTGTGCAAGGGACCCTGTTCCTCCATCAGGTAGAATGTTATTGTTGTGGAAATGGTGTAAAATGGTCACAGATAAATAGGGCCTGGAAGGCTCTACTAAGCTTCTCTTGGTTACCACGTGACAAGAACCAGCTAGAGTGAGTAGAGTGAGTGGACCAAGGCTCCAGGTAGAGAAAATGGCAGAGAGTCTGCACGATGACAAGGGCTGCATCAACAGCCATTGACTGAGTCGAGAAAAATTATATTTTGTGTTTATCAGCTCTAGATGTCAGCAGCCAATGCCAGCAGAACATTCTTGGAAAGGACTAGCCCAGGTAAACCCTGTGTCAGACAGGGAACACCCTCTGCAGTGGTCTGAAAACCAGTATGACTCTTCCTATTTCCTTTCCATGTCCACAAGGGCCCCCCGGCTGCCTCAGTGCCTATATTCGACCTAATACTAGATTTGTGAATAACAACAGCTTGAAGAGTGTAGTAACAAGAAACTCAAGTAGTCATTTTCCAAAAGCTGCATATTTCCTAAAGGACTATTAAAATTGTTGGATTTCATTACATTTTAAACCTAAGTGGACTAAATATTGCTTTTTATTCCCAACTAATCATGGGGGAAGCCAGAACTGTTATAGACAAAATAAAACAGGGAAGTTATTTTTCCTTCTTCTTCTGATGTGAGCAACTGTTACATCTCTGTGGTGTAAATACCAAGTAAGCATTAGAGAAGGGTTAATATTACAAAGGTTAAATGTTAATAAACCCTATAGGAGAATTACAAAAAGAAACTAGAGAGTAATAATTATTCTATCAATTTTATTTGCTAACCTAAACACTACCTAAAGCATTTCACATACTTTCATTTTTAATGATTCAGTTATCAATTTATAACCAAGGCTAAGAACGTTTATATAACTAGACTCAAACTTTAAAATACTGACCTCAGCATTCTTTTTTATAAACTGTTCTGTTAAGAGATTAGGTTATAACATCAATATATTTATTTATTTTAACATTTGATTACTAAACTTATTGTTATGTGGGTAGCTGTCTTTATATAATACAAGATCTAGAACTCAGTTATTTGTGAAGTCTTTTCCTGTAATGAAGTTTATTGTTGTAATCAAGTATCTGTGCCTGTTTGATTTAAAGTATTAAGTAGATAAGCATGGATATTGAAAACTAAGATTGTAATCTTTAAGAAAAGAGAGCTATAATTATTATAAAGCAAAGAGACTATAAAACTAAATTTTCATAAAATTATATAAAATACAGAAGTCCATTTATTCCTTCTAAGGAATTGGAAGATAACTATATTGAAAGTTAAAGTAATGAACTGGATTTATTTTGAAGATCCTCAATTTTCTATAATATTAGGAAAATTACATAAAGCATGCAGAATTTATGATAATGTAATGGTAATATCCAGATGGCATAATGGAAATTAAAATAATGCCTCTCGGTTCTTATTTATCCAAGCAGAAGTTTTAAGGCCAAATAAGTAAAATAAAATAAAAAATGACTTGAAATACTATTCGTTCAACAAATCCTACCTTGCCACAAGCTTTATTTAAGTGCAACATGCTAACACATCTCTAAGTTATCTGTTATTTTGGGGACTTCATTTTACAGTATAATTTATTTTATTATTAATTGCCTCATAATTTAAAATATGTGTGTGGAGGGGTGCACATGTACATACATGTAGCTTCAAGATATAGGCACCTAGTAAATGTGTTTTATAATAATCATAAGTGCAGCTGAAATACATAGATTCAGGAACAGACATAAATAACTCTTGCTAAGTAACTAAATTTATGAAAGGAGGAGTAGTACCCAGGCAAATTTCAAACTGACTTACAGCATGCAGAGTGATATGGGCATAGGGCAAGGTTTTCCTGGGAAAAGAGAATGACTTGAATTGAAAGACTGCCTCTTACAGATTTCAACTAGTTTTAATTGTATTCAGTATATGAATTGTTCAACTGTTGTTAATTAAATCCAAAAAGGTAATGTATAAACCGGATTTTAAGAAGTATGTAAGATTTGTCTTATAATTATAAAAAGTTAATACATGCATAAGACAGTTTTGAGATTTCTGCAAATTAGAGCTTTGGGGAGTTAAGTCATCTGAAAACAAAATTGAAATATGTTATGAAAACCGTTATCTTTTTAGAAGGAATGTTTAGTAAAAAAAATGAAATAAAATAATATTGGGAAAAAAAACTATCAGCTATGCAAGGAAAAAAGAACTTGTAGTTAATTTGAGTAGATTATTTCCCAATGTCAGGTGTATTTATTTTTTAACTCTAAAAGTAAAGAGCCCTGATTCAAAATGAAAGCAAATATGTAAGAAAATATTGTTCCTACTCTAATTGGAACTCTAATGTAAGTATAAAGTCAAGTGTAAGAATTTTTGGATTGGGAGTGTAGAAACCGAATTCAAGTACTACTTTTGTCACTGGGTGGCCTTGAATAAACCATTTAACTTTTCCATTCCAGGGCCGTCCAAACAAAGGTATTTAATTAGATTATCACCAAAATTGCTTCCAACATTAAATTTCCTTGACTGTAGGACTTCCAAAAGTCTGGAAAAATATAAAATCTTTGGCTGAACTGACAGTGAAAACAGCTATGCATGATAAAAGGTTTTATTAAATATCACCAAATTTTCTTCAGTTTACACACAGCAAAGGTGTGAGTTAAGAATAAATTTAAAAAAATAATTTTCTCGACAAATATGGAAAACACAATGCCAGGTAATCTTTCCATTTCACTATGGGAATTCCCTCCAACCGTGCTCTGCCACAGTCCAAGCCCCTGCGGTATAGGGCATAGTTGGTAAAGAGAAGGGAGTGTGCTCCAGCTTAACCCTTCACACAAGAGCCTAACAAACTTTATGTGTGTCGAGTCATCTTCATATTTAGTATTTAAATGGAAAAGAAATGGAAATTATCTCTTTTTTACATACACACGGACATATATTGTTGCTTCTACAATTTCAAATTCTTCTGAAATGTTTAGAAACAATCTGGCTAAACATTAGGAATCATTCCATTGGCTAACCTCATAAATATGATCAATTTCACTCCAGCAAATGATCAAACAGTAGAACTAAATGAATTTGTGTTTATTTTACTACAATTACATCACGCAAAACAAAATGAGATTCTCCCCTCACTTACTGAGAATTTACTATAGTTGTTAGCCTTCCCTGAGTCTTGGGAAAGAAGACCCAGTGAGAAATGGCCTCTGCTATCAGAGAGTTTACCATTCAATAAACAAGACACACACATAAAGAACAACAAAAAATGACTCACAATAGGAATGGTTTAGATGGAAATAAAAGAAATCTTTAATTAAAGTAAGAAATTTAGAGTTTCACAAATTCAAAGCATTCCAGGAGCATCTGACTTCAGGTGTGGTTTGGTTCAAGGCTCAAGCAATGTGCCTTGGACTTGAGTTTTCTTATTTTGTTTCTTGGCTCCGGCTTCCTAAACATTGGGTCTGGCCTCTGCTGTCATTACTGCAAGATAGTATAAATGTACCCACAATTGAATCAACTACTGGATCTGGTGAATTCTACTGCAATCAAATGATTGAAAATGAGACAGGGATATTATTCCAAAGGAAATTTCTGAATTGTTAGAAAGAGGAAATTGATTCCGAGTGACTCCACAACCCCACAAAACCCACAAATGCTTCCCTTAGGGAGTAGAGTGATTCAGAGATAAGGCTCTCTAACTCAAACCTCAGAATATTTGGGATATTTTAATCTCTTCTCACAGATTGGACAATAATAACAGAACTAATATCTTAAACTCTTTTTGAGATTTGGAGATATAATCCCTCTTAAGAATTAGTACAAGTGAGATGCAGTGGCTCATGCCTGTAATCCTAGCACTCTGGGAGGTTGAGGTGGGAGGACCCTTGAGCTCAGGTTTTCAAGACCAGCCTGAAGGATAGTGAGACCTTGTCTCTACTAAAAACTGAAGAATGTGGTGGTGGGTGCCTGTAGTTACTCGGGAAGCTGAGGCAGGAGAATCCTTGAGCCCAGGAGTTTGAGATTGCTGTGATGAGGCTAATGCCATGGCATGCTAGCCTGGGGCAACAGACTAAGAATCTGCCTCAAAAAAACACACACACAAAAAAAACTTAGCACAAGCATAGTCTATCCAGTAACTAGTCCATAAATGTAAACCATAGTTATTATTACTTAATTTTCTAACTTCTTCCTTTTTTTCAGCATGAATTTTTCCCTTTATTGCTGTCAGTAATCATTCAAGTTCAACTACTGAATTGTAATTCCCTTACCATGTTCCCTATATCATAAACACCTACGATCATCTCGTTTTGAGGTCACATCATATTATCTTTCCATGTCAACCTTTGCTTGCATCCCTCATGAATGTTGCATCACCTTAATATTTCATAGAGTATCTGTTCAGGCTAGGTTATAGGACAGCAAAAAGCAATCCCAAAATATCAATGATTTTCACAAACGATCATTCAACTGTGTTTGGATCCACATACTCTTCACACTGGGAAATTGCTAGGCTTGTGCAAAAGAAAACGGGAAAGGGACAGTATGAAATATCTTTTAATGCCTCCTTTTCATAATTAGCATCTATTTTACTTGCATGTCATTAGCTAAAACAAATCACTTGGTTAACCCTGATATCAACACAGTAGGAATACATAATTGTCCTATGGACAAGACTGAATATTTTGACAATTGTAAATAGTGCAATCTACCACATTTTTAAAGAGAAAGGGTAAAAAGTAAGTTATTTTTTCTCCTTTCCTCTTTTTTTTTTTTTTTTTGTGGGGGAAGGGTCAAAAACTCAGCAAACAAAAAAGATTTCCAACCTGAGTTTTATTCACAATATCGTCCATCTTCCTCAGTAAGAATCAAGTCCTGCCCCTATGGTTAATAATTACTATTAAAAATGCCAATAAGTCACTTTAAATTCTTTATTTATTACACATTTATTCCATTTTATTACTATTAACTTGTATTGTACATTCTTTTGTTTAGTATTTGAAAAAATAATGTTAAAAATGGAAATATTTTTCTACAGTAGAAAATCATTAAAGAATTATGGACCTATTGAATATTTTAGAGATTCAAAGACTATTTTATTCTTGTCAATATCTGGCAACAGACTAGATGGGTTTTATCCTGTTCAAAAACAAGACTGGGCATGGTGGCTCATGCCTGTAATCCTAGCACTCTTGGGAGGCCAAGGCAGGTGGATTGCCTGAGGTAACAGGTTCGAGACCAGCCTGAGCAAGAAAAAGACCCTATCTCTAAAATAGGTTGGTGCTGTGGGGGGCATCTATAGTCTCAGCTACTTGGGAGGCTGAGGCAAGAGAAGCACTTGAGCCCAGGAGTTAGAGATTACTGTGAACTATGCTACCACAGCACTCTACCAAGGGCAACAAAATGAGACTCTGTCTCAAAATAAATAAATAAATAACAAAAAAAACTAGAATTATAGAAATGTAGTACAAGAAGGGATTCTATGGATTCTATGGTGTCCTGTTATTGAGGAAGCCAACTGAAGAGGTTTAGGTAACTAGTTTGAGATCACACATTTGATATTTAAGTCAGGACTACAAAGGAGCATTCTGATTCTCGAGCAAGCACCTAGTATGTTTCCAGTCCAAAATTGTGCCTGTCCAGTAGTGATTCCTTGCACTATGCTTCCCGCTACATTCAAGTGCCCCCAAACTTTGTATCTACACTTTGATATCTCAGAACTATGATTCTGTCAAATACTGTTTCAGTTTCATCTCTGGACAGGAGAGTTGCCATAACTTTTAATATTGGAATGCACTACTATTTTACTACTATTTAATTTAAAAGAACAGAATAGAAGAATAAAGTAAAAGTGCCACAGCTAGTGGTCAAAATCATTAGCTCATAATTAGTTCATTTGAGATAAAGATCAGAGTCCCTTATAATTTCCAATTGGTGTCTAACAGCATATTCAACTGTCAAAAAGTATTCAGTGAATAAGTAGGAGATTGAATTGAATTGAATAGAATTGAAACAATACGTCAGCTTGCTCACACTGGAAATTATGGTTTCTCAATGAGGCCACTAGGAGGAGGTACAATTCAGAATACTGAATTACTGCTGAGAAACCATTCATGACAACTTTTTTCCACCCTGAGTTTTACTTAAGTATTGAAAATTTAAACTAACATTGTAGTTGACATTCAAGGAGATGAGAACAGGCTATTATCTAATTTTGTTTTACTAAGTTAGGCAAAATAGACAATGTATTTTTTATTTTTAATAGAAATGTGTCAGTGCTAAGGCACTACTTACTGTAGGTTTATTGGGGGTGGGGAGAATCATCTGGGAAAGATCTCAAGAATGTCCATGTAATCCAAGAAAGATAATTGTCTATTTTTTAATTAATACAATATTCTTCCAAGATGGGAAAAACCTATCTTGGTCTGAATTTTCTATAAACAAAGAAACAAACAAAACCATGTCTGCTTATTAATCTTAAAATTATATATACAACACAGATGGTGGTAATGAAAGATGCCATTGAATGCTTCTCTATTATTGAAAAGTTTTAAACTGTGTAATTGCTGTACTATTTCATCTCATCTCCTTCTGTCATTTTGATAATGTATCTAAGCCAAACAAAAAAATGTCTATAATAAATTACTATAAGAGTATACTGAGTTTTCTCAAGCATAAATCTGATGAGAATGGAACTTTAATGATCCTGACTCTGTCTATCCACTCTTACATGGAACCATTAGATCAACAAAGCCAGCTGTTCTTAAGTTCCATCAGGAGTCAGTATTAAAATAAAAGTAAATATTAAGTCTGAACCTAATTCTATTATATAAATATTGCCATTGATTTAAAAAAAAATACCGTGCTTATCTTTCAAATTTTAACTTCTTCAACTTGATTGTAAAATATTTTTTCTTCTCCTTTTGTATGTTCAATAATATCTTTTTCCCTAGAAATGAGGTTTTTTGAACTACCCTCACTATTTCACCTATCACCTTTACCCTCCACGGGTTCCAAGATATGCCAAAGGAGTATCATGGTGATATTAGAGAGTGCGTTTCTGTAAAGTGTTCTGTGTGAAGTTTTGTTCCTTTGATAGGATCCTCAAAATACAGAATGGTCTGAAAGATTTAAGCAAAAGGAGATTTATATTCATACTAGATCAGATTTCAAAACCAAAAAAAGACAGATTTTCTCAGACACTAGCTTATACAAAATGACTTTGTGTTTTAGGATTGAATAATGTCACTTTATACTGGCATACTTTATATTGATTCCTGAAGCATTTTTAGTATCAGAATTATTACTATATTCAACAACAATGAAGAGGAGGTGTATGTATAATTATTTAGTACCTACTATCTGTGACACAGTTTATTTTCTTTATCCACACTTCAGAAAGATCGTCACCCTAATGAATTTTATGGGAAAGGGAGACTATATATGTATATGTATATATATAAATAAATAAATATTGAGTATCTTTGAATACGTATCTATATATTTATTAAATTACACATCTATGCATTTTAAATATGTATATATGTTGTAATTATAACATATTATCATTATTAAACACATTATCAAATATATATTTTCCACAGGTACCAGAATAGAGGAAAATAATGAAGATATTCTTTAATTAACAGTTGTTTGGAAATCATAGTTCCATTCTGTCAACAGGGGGAGTATATTCATTTTTCTAAATTCATTGGAGATGATTCAGTGTGCTTAGTAAAGAATGTTCTTACTCAAAATGATTATGATTTTAGACCCTTTTCATTGTTTCTGGTCAGTGTCCATTTTAAATCGTACATTTTAAAATCAGTAGTTATTAAAAAGGAAATCTGTATTGTTCACGATAGTTACATTATTCTTCTTGAAAACAACAAAGGTTTTGTTGAAAGTCAAGTTGTATATGGCCATTTTTTGAGTTTTTATTTTATTACCAGTAAAAGAACAAAGCATCAGACAAGACTATTGTCTGATCCATCTGGTGCTATATTTCCTCTACCCAAGCCTTGTACAACACACACAATATTTCAACTGCAAATGTTGTTCAGCTTTTAAAACAATCACCTATCAAAGCATCCAGGTCCCATTGATAATGGAGCAAAGGCCTTTCCTGCAATTGTGAGCCAGGAAATGCTGGCCCCTTGGCAGGTCTCATATGTCCTGTTGCTTGTAATCTCCCTCCCTCCTTGCTGGAATGTGTTATTTTTAAGCAGCTAGACTAACAGGAAGAGAAAGTTGTTACTTCTTTTCATGTGACTGCGGCAGGCAGGGGAAGGCAGTAAGGCAAGAAATAGTGTTTTAGGAATTGGGACTGATCAAATCTTAAAACCACTTCCCAGGTACTAAGCCACAGCTTGTAAGGGAAATCTCTAGTTCCAGACATACTTTGGGATCGATAGTAAATTCCCCATTCCATAGTCCAGTACATTTTGCAGGCTCTCCTGACTACAGAATCAAGACACAAACTGTATTGAAGGGACATAGAACTCCATTGTTGTGTACTTACATGGATTAAAAAATGTGTTTTATTTTGCAGAGAATTGCCCTGAAAATAAATCATTTTAAAGAGAACCACAGAAATAGAGACACATTATATATCATGATGATTACAGAATGTTGAGCCAACATTCAATAGAGCATTTCACGGAACATCATAAACAGATTGTATAATTTGGGGACAGAGGAAAACACTCCCTCATACTCACCTATGTAAGAAACAGCATTATAGATAAATAGTAATTATACATTACCAATATGTCACATTCACATATATAAAAATTCATCTATTTTCTTACTTGAATAATTCATTTGGTGTTTCCTAAGAGAATTTGCTTTAAAGGACAGATATGTTTTAAGAAAATAAAAAATGACAAAGGGCATGTTGGGGATGAAAGGTATTTTGCCTTGTTCTCCATTAAACAAAGCATGTTTCTGCCTTAGACCTTACGCACTTGCCATTCTCTAGAATGCTTCCCCCCTCTCATAGAAACTCTGCTGAAGTTGTAACCTTTTGATGACTAAAACATACCCCACCCCATACTATCTCCATTGCCTTCCCACTTCATATTTTTCACAGTTCTTAGCTTCACTGAAACACTCTATATAATCTACTTGTTTGTTGTGTGTTTGTGTCTTAACAATTTCTCCTCATACAACTGTAAGGCCCACATGAGCAGAGACTTTGTTCACTGCACATTCCAAGCACCAAGCACCAGGCTGCGGCAAGTGGTAGCCACTCAATAACACCAAGGGTGGATGGTGCAATAAGTTACTTTCTAGGTATTCCTTTATTAGTCTGGGATAGGGTACACTTAATTCCAGTTATCATTCCTTTTGCATATCCAAATGGTTCAAATCAATTGAGACTAATGGCAATGAATTCTAATTTAAATGAAAGATATCACCTGGGTATTACAAATCTATGTAAGTCACAAGAAGAAACATTTGTATATACGCATACCCATGAAGGTAACCAATACTGAACACTAAAAAGGGAGTGGCCTGTAATTAATTTATCATTCTTATTCTTTTCTTCATCCAATCTTTATTTTCATTGATAATTCAACATTAAATCATCATGGGTAGCTCTTGCAACCCTTTGCATCTGCGTGCCCAAAAGCCAACACCCTTTCAACCCCACAACTGCTCCTAATACATATTGAGATTCCTTCCATGTCTACTAAAAGCCTCCACTATCACAGAGTAATATGCCCATTGGTGACAATGTTTTCCTTGATTCTTTAGCAACAGTGAACTCCAGGTTGACTGATATTTAGATCTCTAGTAGCTCTCCCTTCAGCCAGAGCCCTTAACACTTTAATAATACCTTGAGACATAAAAGAAAGGAATGTGGAAATGACAAGTATCACATGGGAACAACTTTATCAAAATTGTCTTCTTTTTAAACATTTTAAGCCCTCAATCTGGGTTTACAAGTTAAAGGGAAGAGATTTGGGGCAATTTTGCTTCTAGCGTTTGGCTTATTTTAACCCATGAGGTGAGTATAGTCCAGTGACTAACTCTGGTGCCTTTGTGCTCCTGGCTTGCAGAGTAAGGCAGGTTTGATCTGGAGTGTGGTGCAGCAGAAAGGGTAGTGAGTTTGTTGTTATTCTCCTCTCCCCACCATAATTTTATTTCTCTGCGTTCAGGACTTAGACCATTAGAGGAGGTTCCCCCAAATCAGCCATCCAGTATGGAGAAAAATTTTTTCCAGAAATCTTCATATTTGCATCTTATATTGACAGAAAGGAATCTCCAGGACTCAGCACTGTCACGTGGCTTGCATAGGCCTCCAGCCTTCCCAGGTTTGCACCCAGACAGGTGGTTACTGGACCGGTCAAGAACTTGAAGCACCCTGACAAGATTGCATTTAGCCTTAACCCACAGTGAAGTCTGGTGGCCATGCCTGGATCTGGTCCCTGTTCCAGAAGCTGGATTCAACTCAAGCCTGAAAACAGATGAAAATTGTTTAGTATACGCACAAATTCACCGACTGAATATTAAATGCCCAGTGATCTTCTTGGAGCCTAAGAATAATGGCTCTGGAATAACAGCTATAAAATAATGGCTATTATATTCACTGCCTCTGTATTCTCTGTTCCCTTGTCATAAACTCAGACCAGTCAGCTTTGGGTTCATATATCTAACAGAGCATATGTTATCTCCACTTGAATTTCTAACCAGTTTCTCAAACTCAACATGTCATCATGTCTCAAGCTAAGATCCCTAAACCCCCTTCTTCTTCTTCTGCAGTGTCCTCCTGCTCAGCACTGCACTAGTGCCCGTACAGGGGTTTAACCCAATATTCTGAGTCATCTCGGCTCTTCTCTCTTGCTCAACCTGTAAACAATCACTTAGCTCTCTTGTTTATGTTTTCCTTATATTGCCCAAGTAGGTATAATTCTTTTTTTTCTCATTACTAAAAGCTACCATTGAAATTTCATTTCCTAAACAAAACAAAACAAAACAAACAAGAAAACAGGATTTACTTTTGATTTCTTAAATTTATTTTGCATGATATTCTCAAGATATTTCTTTTTATAAAACACAAGATAGATGCATCCATTTCATGACATAAATCCTTTATTTGTTTTCTATTTCCCATGAAAACATTATCCAAAATGCCTAAGATGGCATACCATGCCCTCTATGACCTGGCTTTGTCTATTTCTTCAGTCTCATCTCTTAACACTTGGCCCTGTGCTCTCTTAGCTTTAGTCATAATGCATGAAAATGCCAATTCATCTTCCTGAAATGCTTCCCCTACCATCACCTAGGTTACCAGCATGCATTCTTTAGGAGTCTGGGTAAACATCATCTCCTGAGAGAAGTCATGCTGATTTCCTGTTCCATGCTTCTCCGCCACACTTTGGTCCCAATGGTTTTAAAAATCTATAAAGACTGAGTATATCATTTATAATTTTGTTTAATTTTTCCTTTTCTGCTTTACTGCAAGTTTCATAAAGGCAAGAAATCACACCAAACAAGGTCACCTCTGTGTCCTAACATATCTCTCTCAATGCATGATACATATAGTAAAGACTCATTAAATGTGTGACAAATGAATGAACAAAAACAATGATTATTATGCCCAAGTCTATGCTCCACAAGCCACTGTTTCGACTTTATGAAGTCTATTCAAAATTCTTAGCTGCCAAGGGAAAACTTGAGTAATGTTTCTTTACAAATCATCATTCTTCTTTCATTTTTCTATGCTCAAAAGTGATCTAATTTTTTTAAAAAGATCTTCAGTAAACAGTTCTAAATAAATATTCAGTTAAGAATAAAAGAAAATAATATATCAAAAAAGTGACATTGAGAAGGATAAGCAAAACAAAATGTCATAGAAAGATAAAAAAATCTAAATTTTGACATAGAGAGTCTCCTTGAACTGGAATCTAAGAAAGAGCTAGGAGAATCAATGTTCTATTGGAACAGCAACAGAAAGAACATTAGATTTAATAATTAAACAAACAATTAACAAACAAAAACAGTTAAAACCGGCACCTTCCTGACTTGAGGGAGTAAATAATCTGAAGAGCTAACCTACAGAGGTTTGTGTACAGAGCAATGAAAATGATTTTCACATGTCCCAAGAAAGAAGCCTCCATTGAAATCCACAGAGGGTAGCAAGCAGCTCGGACAGAAGGGAGAGCTGAGGACAAAGCTCAACAGAGCAAAGCTGTGAGGTGGGGCAGGTCTGGCCAGGCCAACGCGGTAAGAAGTCACACAGTGGCAGAGCTCATAGACACAGCTGCTTTCTCCTTTTGCACACAAGACAATAAATGCTGCTGTTTAACTTCAAGTCTTATCCCTGAAACTCTGATATTGCTGATGTAAAATTAATGAAAATGAGGAAAGGAGGCAACTTTACAGGGTAAAAAAGGAAATGCAAATTTAGAAAGCTCAGCATGTAGGTAATTGAAAGCAGAGAAGGAAATCATGTTTAGATAGTATTCTAATTCACATGGTTTAATTCTCAACTGATAAAGTGTAGCAAAGCCCTGACCCTGAAACATTTGATTTAACAAGCAAAGTGCTTTAGAGGGAAGGAATGTATTTTCATGGTTCTGGTAGGGAGCAAGGAGATTAGCTCAGTTGGGTAAAATTAGGTTGTATTAATTAGGTTTTTAGAATTTTTTCATCATTAGGCTTTCTGCATTTTCTTAATTTGGCTAACTTCAAACCCTTTATTGACTTCTCCGTGTACATGTGTAAATTCCAGTCGTGATCAGCTCAACTGGGCTTCCACCTCCCTGCTCCTTTTTCTTGCCACTCCTGCCTTAGTCCTCTTCTTCCTCCTCACTCTTCTCTGAGCTTTGTTTTGAACACATCAAGCACACACTCCTTCATCAGGGCTTTCTTCTCTTGAACATGTTGATTCAATATTTTCTGCACCATGCACCCTCTCTGGAAGTCTAGCAGTTGGGTAGAGCAGTTGGACTCTTTTCAGAATGGCGCTCAGTAAGTAAGGCATACAAGAAAAGTTCACAGAATCATAAACATAAACATAAACATAACCAACTGCATTGAAGCAAAATTATCAAAAAGGTTTTTAAATTAATTTCTTTATTGTAATATTTATACTTTTTTATTAATTCATTGCTATAAGATGATCTAGCAGCAGATATAACAATAGTCATAATGTCAAAGTAGTGATGAATGTGGATGATATTTCAAGATATCTGAACACTTACCTAAACTGCAAATATCTACATTGTTTCAGTAAAAAAATTATAAGTGTTACCAGAACTCTGTGGATTATTGATGAAATTTAAAATTGAAGGGAATTCCAAATTTCAGCTAGAGGTTACTGAGAGTGATTTTTATTTTGTTTTGATATTTTTTCCCCAATTCAAGTTCATGGACTATCTGAATTCTAGGAAGAAGTCCAGCTTAAAAACTCCTGCTTAATAAAAATAATCAGATATTCTTTTCCCAGATCTATGCATATCTTGGGTCCCACATCCTTCAGTTCTCTGGTTGAGTATCTCCCTATAATAAGGTTTTCTCTAGTAAAATAGTACTCTCATGTTTATTATTTTATATCTATTTTACTCTATTTTTCTCCATGACATTTATTGACTTACCATATATTTACTCATTTATTTATTTCATGTCTCCCTACAGTTATTTAAGTGTAACAGTATGGTTTTTTTCTGTCTTTTTCAATCTCTGACATATTTTCAGTACATAGAACAGTGCCTGGCACACAGTAAGCCTTCAGGAGACTTGTGTCCAATGTATTACACAAATAAATGATATTTTAGTTTGGCTTTCTTTAAGAGCTCATTTCTGGTTATTTTGCACCACTTCCCTCCTGACTCATTGTGTCCCAGACACTCTTCTTTTTCTGTTCTGGGGTAACCAAGTGCTGTCTTGCCTTGAGATTCTAATCCAGAAATCTCAAGCTCTCTGGATTGGTCCTCCTCCATCCCTTACCAACTCTGTTGGGCCTGCTGAACTCATCCTGCAAGTCCCAGGATGCCTTATTTCTTCTTTAACAGCCTGAAAGATGCTCTTATGATTCATTGTATATTTCTTTCCTTACAGTCTTCTCAAATGTAACTGAATGATTATTTGTATTATCTTTAGCATCTGTTTTTCAAGCTAAACTACAGCTTCTTGGAAGCAAGTCACTGACAGTTAGAAATCTCCAATCAATATTTTTTAAATGAAAGTAATAAATCAAAGAAGTCCCAGAGATGACCCTCTACAGATTCCTCAAAATGTTAAACTTGGAACACAATAACAAAGTTAGTTGGCCTAGCTTGGGTAATCATTGCTTGCACCTGTTGTCTTTGAATTAAATTCTAATGAGATGGCAGAGATCACTCATAAATATTTATGAAGCCAAGGAGCTTGGCACAAAGTAGCACTGGGCTTCAAACCCTATGTGATGTTATTTCTTGTTCAGTAGCTTTCCGGTGTCACAGCTACCAGCCCCATCCAAAAGTGTTGCCAAAAATGTGATCTCCAGAAGGAACACTTTTTTCTATCTAGCTTGATTATAAATCCTGATTTTAGAAGACTCAACATTTTCATATAACTTAATCTTAAGAGGAAATAAGTTCTTTCATTTTATCCTAAACCCAGTAGTTTTCAGTAAACAAAACACTGTGTAAGAGATATGTTACATTAAAAGCTAGCATTTTAAACAAAAGGCAGAGTACTCTCCTTTTCTTTAGTCCTCTTGTTTACAGTCATGGTTAGGACAGTGATGGTGGATCTTAAGAGTAAAGAATATTCAATGCGGACATCTGAATTAAAGAAAGGTCTGTAAAAATCAAAACTAAACCACAAGAGCAATATTGGCAATCCTATTAGATTCCTCAATAAGTAAAAGTTAATAAACATAATTCTTTGCTTCAGAAAGTATCTCCACATTCTCTCTTATCAATACAGATATTTCACTTTTCTTATGGAATACTTTATTATTATCTTTCTAACTGAAATTAAGTATTAGAGAATTTTCGATGCCATGTTCCTTTGTCTTTCTTCACTGTCATGAGGCTGTCCTCCACTGTCAGCATTTGGAAGGTCCCACGTCAGAGTAGTAGCATACAGACGCTCTAACCAGTGCATGGAAGGGAGGGACCAAATCAATTAAAAAGTAAAGCAAACAAATTAAAAGTAAAAAAGATGAAGTAGATTATTTTGAATTTTAATGCCAAGTAGTTATTTGAGAGTATGAAAATGAAAGAATTGTCACATAACATTATGACTTGGTAGTAACCACATTCACAGTTTGGAAAATAAAGCAAATAACTCAAAAATTCCTTGAAAGTTATGGAAATATTGAAAGCTGTAAAGAGATTTACTTTTTGTTACAATTTTGGAGAGATTTGGGGGGACTTTTTTATAAAGACAAAAAAGGCCTAAAAAGGGAAATTATTTTGAGTAAAGATTAATTGGTATATTCTTAAATTACTCTTTCAGCTGTGTAGAGGTTTTAATAAAAAACTTTCATAATAAATAATATACTCTGACAACGTATCTAAGAAAAAGAAATAGTGATTAATGGTCGAATTATACATTTGAGGCTTGAATTCCACTCATCATAGTGAAGTTGTGACACTGATGTGTCATATGAGAAAGAGGCCTGTGGTTGGCGTGTCCTGTTTACACACACGCATATAATGGCTACTGGCCATTGTTCAGTACACTTTCTATAATGTGATCACTGAAGCAAGAATTAATTCTATTCTGTTTACTCTCTTTCACATAAACACACACACAGGTTCTTAAAACTGGTCTTGAAAAAAGTCAATCATTTTTATAATAACTTATAAACACTGAACAATATAAACAACCAAGTTTTATACTTTTAGGAAAAAACTGATGTCATTTCTAGCAGCATAATATCAATTTTGAAAGAAAGCCTTTTGGCATGCCTTTACATAAAAGGAAAATTGCTTGTGGAGGTTTTTTTTGAAAGTCCAATCATGAATGTTGTTCACTTGTGCCCATCTGCGTTAAATACATTTTTGTTCATCTGTTGAAAAACCAGTTGCCAAACAATTGCTTATCAAAATTAGCATGTGAAAAATCAAACCAGTAATCTGTCTCATTGGCCTCAATGTATTCAATTAACATAAATAACGTTCTATGAGGCAGATAGTTTTCTAGGCAACAGGAATGCAAAGCCTGTTTAAGAGTGGAGGAGAAATGTTATATTAGAACAATGTGGACTACGTGGGAGGACCAGGCATTAGACGCAGTCCAGAAGAGGCTGGTCGGTTTGTTTCAGGCTGGCAAAGGAAGGGCTCAGAAAGGAGCCTGTATTTGTATATGTGTTTGGAAAGGAATAGATATTTCATAGGTAGAAAAAATTAACAAGGCAGCATCAAAGTCTTAAGAAAAATGAGATCATAAAATCCCTTTCCCAATTAAAGATACAAAGATACAAAGTAATCTCCAAATAAGCCAGAAGAAAGGGAGTGTAAAACACACACACACACAGACCCCATATATAAATACATATCGTAGAATACATCATGAAACATGAATATACCCTAAATCAGCTACGCATTTTTCAAGAGAATCAAAAATAAACTGCGCACTATTTATTCTATGATAATATAAACGGCTAAGCAACTTCAGGAAGAAAGACATTTGAAATAAGCTGAGAGCCTCTCTTCATCCTGTTTGAATCCTGCTGCCTCAGTTTGTGCTGGCTGCTGGCCTCGTGGGGGCAGCCAGTGGCACCGGTGCTGTGGAGGGGCTGCTGCCCTCCTGCTTTCCGCGGGAAGAGCACTCAGGTCGAGGAAAAGCACACAGCAGACTCAGAGCAGGCAAATCGGTAGAATCCAGTGCCTCCTGAGCTGGCAGACTATTTCTGACAAAGGAGATTTCACTGGATAGGTGACCTCTCTCAGGGTGGGAACAGGCAGGCAGTGTTTGAGAAACAAGGGACTCAGCTCTTTCTTTTGGCGGAGCTATTTCCTAAGGTGCTTCCCTTAAGTCAGCTAATTTCAGAATTTTCTTTTCCTGAGTAGATTAGTTAAATGAAGGAGAGAATCCCTGCAAAACAGGAAGGATTTGGAGTGGCTGTAAGGCAAAGACAGGAAAGAAGTTCCAGGGAGGGATTCAAAGGGTAAATCCAAACAAATACATTGTATAAAAGTTTACAGCAAGTGCATTGAAATCTCAGGTAAAATCTGTGTCACCTATTACCATAACTTAGTGCGGCTGGATTGCTGCCTCTCCAACAAATTCTTTCTGTGAACTACAATGAATATAGAGCAAAAGCCGAGACTACTTGTGGGATGCCAAACAAATATGGATTCTAACTGTATTTTCTAAAAAGGGAGTTAAAAAGCATTAGGATAATGTGACATGGTTTGTATTCCTTAGGTGCAGTCCAAGTTGCAGTTGAGCCCTGCACCCAGGAATGTGCCCCATATCCCTACATTGTACCTGATAGGCCAGAGCTTACCACACCCCCACCCCTTTCTTGAATTTAAATGTGTTTTTCAACTTAAAAGTATCTGTTTTGCTTTGTTTGAACTGTCACAGTTTTTTACTGAATGCTTACTATGTTCAGGTCATTCGATGCTGCAACTTTGCACAAATCCTGGGATTAAAAGTGGAGCTTTAAGATATGAATGGCTCTGCAAGACCCAGCGAAATGCTGGAAATTTATCATATCATTTCACCTCACTGTACCCCTGTACATCACATTTTACAGATGCAGAAATTGAGTCAGGAAAAGTAAATACTAAAGTCCCCAAGAGATGAAGTGGCTGAGTTAGGATTCAAAGCAAAAGCAGTTTACTGCTAATCCACCCTGGTGTGAGGGAGTGTGGCGGTGGAAAGTCAGCCTGGAAAGGGAGATTCGAGGCTGACTCATATAGCAGTGAGGACTCAGGAAAGCTGTCAGAGTCAGCGTTCTTCTAAAGCTTAAATGAAATTTTAAGTGTAGAATGAGGTGTTTTCCTTCTAGTAAATGCTAGCTCTCCGGTTGCACAAAATAACTGGTACAATTTCACCCAAGTCACCTAACAATAGACACGTTTTCAGATTCAATTATATTTTATGTTTTACCATGGTAATCTGCTTCTGCTTATTTTCCTGTTATGTCGCACATAGGTAGGTTTGCACCATGTACTTGACTCAGGAAAGTGCTCCCTTGCTTTGTATTTGTCCTTATTGCGGTTCCATGCTTCTTACTGCCAAGCTGATCATATTCATGAGATAAACATCTCTACAAAGGCTATTCCTAAAAAACAAATGTTTCATTAGATTTGATGTTTCTTCCTGATCTTCAAGGATTTTTGCTGTTGCTATTTCCATTCTATTGCTGTTATCTCTCTTTGCTTTAGATATTCACAGCACTCTATAGTGCAACTAAATCATAGATGGAGATGTTTCTCTCTGCTTGAACAGAAACACCGTGGCTGCTCTCTTGTTTCTGCCAGTTTCACAGTGTTGCATCAAGTTTGGTTATTTGCTGCTTCTGGTTTCAGGGGTACAAATGGCAAGCCCAGTGTTATATTTACGTGTATTGGGGAGTACGTGTTTTTGAGGTACAAATCCCAAGCCCAGTATTATCCTTATACCTAACCCAGCCTAATTCTCAGCTGTCTGTCTTTCTTGCTCATTCCTTAAGTGGGCTGCGAGGGGGAATTTCTTCTGCCCAGGTTTGGGCAAAAGACTGCAAATACCATAGGAAGTAATGTGTTCATTATTATGCGGCCTTTTCCTGAATTATTTTCCAAAGATATTTGGCCTCTGCTGCTTTCTGAGCCACATCGCTCAGTACCTTGAAGACAGGTTTTCATTCAGATTGCTGCCATTTTCACTCCAACCCTTCCTCTTACTTTATTCAACACATTTTATTGCTATTTCATTAGAGGTCTGTTATATTAACTCTAAGACTTTCCTCAAAATACAGTTGACCCTTGAACAACAGGGCTTTAAATTGTACAAGACCATTTTGTGCAGATTTTTTTCAATAAATATACTGGAAAAATTTTAGAAGACTTGTGACAATTTGAAAGAACAGGCATACCTTCTAGCCTAGAAATTTAAAAAAAAGAAAGAAAGGGAGAAAAAAGTTAGGTATACCATGAATACATAAAATATATGCAGATAATGGTCTATTTTATCATTTGTGACCATAAAATATATACAAATCCATTATGAAAAGTTAAAATTCATCAAAATTTAGGCAGACAAACACAGACATTCTTGGCACCCTGTACAGTTGAGATAAATGTAAACAACATAAAGATGCAGCATTAAATGATGACTATAAAACCCTTTAAAAACTTTGTAGCCAACCAGTGTTGCCATTGGAGTAAAATGTTGTGAGTATTCTCGTAAAAAGTCTTGTGACACTAATCATCTCTGTGTTGGCAGTTCCTCTGTCTGATAACTTGCATATCCCAGTAAAAGGTGATCTCTTGAGGTTCTCCTGTATTTTCACTGTGTTTAGTGCAATATTGTAAACCTTGAATAATGCCAGGGTACCCATAAGAAGTATCACTAGTGGTCCTGTAAGGGCTGCCAACAAGCAGAAAAAGGTCATGACATTAAAAGAAATAGTAGGAGATTGAATTAAAGATGGGGGACTAGATGCAGCAAGCACATGTTACTGTCATGGAGAGGATCAAAAGTGGTGAGTAGATATTCACTTCTGAGCTGATGGTCTACGAGAAATCATTGGGAAGCAACAGAGAGGTGATGAGAGTCTCCCAAAGTAAAGGAAAATGAAGTGGGTCAGCCCACACACCAGGACTGGAGGTATTGGGAAGTTGCCCACACATGAGGGAGGGACAGAGGAGAGAAGGCTCAACTTTTCCCCAGGGGCACCGTAATCCAAGTTAGGGCATGGAACTTCCTCTGCTGCAAGCCTCGGGACTGATACATGGAGCTGACTGGAGACCATGCTGTGACACTACTCTGGAAAGAAGGCACAGCAGGGTCCCACTTGCTTCCACACCCTGGACACTGCAACTGGCACTAGAGCACTGCATCTTCCTAGATATCAGCTCCATTACTCCTGCCTCCTCATTGCCAGCACCAGGCCCAAGAAGGAGCAGGGTGGCTAAGCACTCTTGCATGTTCTAGAAACTAAATGCCTTGCATTGCTACCACCACTCTTAGGGGACCCAGATTTAGAAAATGTCCACCACCATTAGTACCTATTATTGAAGCTAGGTAGCCCCTTGCATCAACCACAGCTACACTGTCTCTGACACTACCAAAAATCCCAGATGGAAAACACCCATGGCCACTTTTTCTGATGCTACCTAGGTATTCCTGCCCTGACAACACCACCACTGCCATGACCAGGGGATCAAGTGGGACCACATGCCCATGGCTCCATACCTGCAGAATAAACCAAGTAACAAATATCAGAACAGAAGTGAACCAAATTTAAACACAAACAATACAAATAATCAATTAAATACAAGTTTGTGTTTTGAAAAGATTAATAATATTAATAGCTTGATTAATGGAAAACTGAAAATAATCAAATAAGTTTAATTGGAAATGAAAAAAGAAACATTAGAACTCATACCACAGAAATACAAAATATCATCAGAGACTACTATGAAAACCTCTATATACACAAACTAGAAAATCTAGAAGAAATGGATAAATTTTTGAAAACACATAGCTTGAATCAGGAAGAACTAGAAGTCTTGAACAGACCAATAACAAGTAGTGAAATTGAAATACTAATATTAAGAAAAAATCTCCCAACAAATCAAAACAAAACAAAAATCAAACAAAAACAAACCCAGGACCAGACAGATTCATAGCTGAATTCTATCAGGCATAGAAAGAACTGCAACCTATCCTTCTGAAATTGTCCTCTAATATCAAGGAGGGGATTTACACAACTTATTTTATGACGCTAGAATCACCCTGATACCAAAGCCTGAAAGCAACAACAAAACTTATTAAACTACAGACCAATAGCTTTCATCAACATAGATACAAAAATCCTCAAAAAATACTGGCAAATCAATCCAACAGCACATCAAAAAGATAATTAACCATGATCAAGTGGGTTTCATCCCAGAAATTATTCATATACATAAATCAATAAATGTAATTTGCCACATAAACAGAATTAAAAATAAGAAATATATATGATCATCTCAATGATGCAGAAAAAGCATTTGATTAAAATTCAGCACCACTTCATGATAAAAACCCTTAATAAACTAGGTGTAGAAGAAACACACTTCCAAACAATAAAAGCTATACACCTCAAACTCATAGACATAATCATATGTAAAAGGATAAAGCTGAAATCATTCTCCCTAAGAACTAGAACAAGGTAAGTAAGATAACTGTCACCATAGTACTGGAAGTCCTAGCCAGAGCATTCATGCAAGAGAAAGAAATAAAGGGAATCCAAATTGGAAATAATATTTGACCTCTATTTGTCAATAATATGATCTAATATCTAGAAAATCCCAAAGACTCTTCCATAAAATTCCCAGGTTTAATAAAAGCAGAGTCTATGACCCATGTATCCTTTAACATGAGGTTGTTAAGCTTCCATGTTTTTGTTTGAGTATGCATATTCTTGCTATTATTGAGTTCAATCTTTATTCCATGATGGTCTGAGAAGATGCAGGGGATAATTTCTATTTTTTTAAATTTGCTGACATTAAATAATGTTGGTTTATAACTCTATAGTTTTTTTACAAAGTCTAAAAGACTGGTCCATTAAAAATTATGCTTTGGGGTACAATACATATAAATGTGCAATTTTGTGATATCAGTAACTGAAAGTGTTGAAAATGGTACTAAAAGAAGCAGAGTTTTTGTATGTTATTGAAGTTAAAGCTGGCATAAACTTAAATTACAGTGTTATAACTTTAACATGTTAAATATAATCACCATGGTAACACAAAGGCGATAGTTATAGAATGTATAGAAAATAGAATGAAAAGGAAATTAAAACCTTTCACTACAAATTGAATAAAACACAAAAGACAGTAATCCAGAAATTAGCAACAAAAAGCTATAAGGCACATAGAAAACAAAGCAAAATAACAAAAATAAGTCCCTCCTTGTCACTAGTTACTTTAAATATTAAGTAACTTATATAAACACTCTAATCAAAAGACAGATTGGTAGAAATGAAAAGAAACATAATCCAACTATATCCTGTTTAGAAGAGACTCCCTTTATATCCAAGAACACACATAAAAGTGAAATACGGAAAAAGATATTAAATACAAATAGTAACCAAAAGAGAATAGGAGTGAGATAAAGAATGAATGTAGATTTTAATAAAAGGTTAAATACAGCAAAAGTATACAATGTTTATAAACATATATATAGCTAATAACAGACAACCAAAATAAATGAAGGGAACATTAACAGAATTTAAGGGAGAAACAATTAGTTCTATAATAACAGAAATTTTGATATGCCACTCTCAATAATAGAAAAAGTGGACAGAAGATAAGTAAGGAAATGGAGGATTTAAATAACACAACTCACTCTATCTAAAAGATATATACAGAACACTCTACTCACTAACAACAGAATACACATTTTTCTCAAGTGCTCTTGGGATATCCTACATGAGAAACCTAATGTTAGACTGTGGATTAAGTCTAAATAGACTTTAAAAGATAGATACACAGAGTATCTTCTTTGACTATACAAGATGAATTTAGATATCAAAAACAGAAGGAAAATTGTACAATTCAAAAATGTGTGAAAATTAAAATACACAGTCTTAAGCAATCAACAAACAAAGAAAAAATCACCAAGGAATTAGAAAATAAGGATAAATGAAAATGAAAATGCTATGTGCCGAAGTTTATGGAACTTAGTAAAAAGGATGCCTTTATTGTTATAAACATTTACACTAGTAAAAAACAATAAAGTTGTTAAATGACCTCACTTTATAATCAAAGGAACTAGAAAAAAAAAATCAAACTAAACCCAAAGATAGCAAAAGGAAGAAATAATAAAGATTAGAGAAAAATGACATAGAAGATAGAAAAACAAAAATCAACAAAACCAAAGAAAATATGAACAAAATTAAGAAACTTTTGGCTAGATGGACTAAGAAAGACAAGACTCAAATTACTAAAATCAGAAATTAAAGTGAGGATATTGCTGACTCTACAGAAATAAAATAAATTAAAGACAGTACTATAACCAATTGTAAACCAACAAATTGGGTAACCTAGATGAAATGGAGAAGTTCCTATGAACACAAAACCTACAAAGACTACATTACAAGGATAGAAAAATCTAAATAGGCCTATAATTCACAAGAATATTGAATCAGTAATCAAAATCTCTCAACAAAAATAAAACCCTGGACCTTATGGCTTTACTTGTGAATTCTACCTAACTTTTTTTTTTTTTTTTAATAAGAGGAAGGGCTTTATTTACCAGCCAGGAGCTTACAGCATAGAAGAATTTCAAATGGCCACACTCCCTGAATGGCTTGGTCTTTCCCTTTTTATTGACAGTCAAAAAGTTCCATCCCACAGGTACCCTTCTTATTGGCCAGTTTGAATCAAGTGGGAGATGCTATTCCAGCCCCTACAGAA